>CM021107.1:220132621-220153814 GCA_007115665.2 Sequoiadendron giganteum | reverse complement strand
TTTTCAAAGGAGATGGAAAAAGATGTGCAATCTAATTCCAAAATTTTTGAAAAAATTATATTTATAGTCTATAGAAAAAACATCACAAATCACTAGTTTGTATCATCTTCAAATTCCTCGCAGTTTAGCTACTATAGGAGCTCGAAAGTGAAGATTTAGTTAAAAAAATCAGTTTAGTGTCTAGTTTGTCCAAAAATTCTAAACTATTATTGTGGGATCACCCAAAATAGAAGCTCTAAATGAAACAATAATTATTTCAACAACATAGAAAATTATTTATTGAAGAGCACCTTATCAAAAATGACCACATACACACATACACACCCACACATACATGTAAACATTCAAATATCAAACACCGATTGTGCAAATATAACACTATGTGGTAATCCAACTAGACAAGAAGTAAGCAATCATATTCATATAAAAACTTGACATATCTATATATAGATAAATGCATAAAATAAAACATAAATTTTGAAAACGCATATGCAAACATACACACTAACACCATAAATATAAAAATAATGGGCTGAACAACGACCTAGGGAATTCTTTTTTCCAGGAGAACCCTATAAAAAAGGAAAGAATATTGCCAAAGCCACATACTCATAAACAAAAACACATAACATCATATTTTTAGGTTATAATGGTTATTTTGAAGATTAAATATGAATCTACCACCAACATTAATGAATATTTTTCTTAACTAGATGAAAAAGAGAGTTCAATATTGTAACCCTAATATACATAAATGGTGTATCTCTCTCTTATTTTATCATTCTATATTTTTAGTTTGCTTTTAATGATTAATATTTTATCATAATCTTACAACAAAATTAGTCTCTAAATACAAACTTATGAAAATAAATTATGTCTACAACTTCATTAAAAAGATTATCATATACCATAATAATCTCCCACTTCCATTACTGGTTAACATGTAGTAGTTCTACTCTTTACTCTATACACCTTAACTATAACATTAATAAAAATAATCATCTACATCTAATCTAAACTTCTTTATCAACTCTTATGAAAATAGTTTTCTTGAATATAAGTCAATTCTTATTTTACATAAATAGTGCTAATTGTAAAGACACCCTTTAAAAAAGTGTAAGCTATTCTTCCATCCACGTGTAAACTACTAATCTCTCTTCCCTACCATATCATCATACCTTCCTTAGGTTTACTTTATTTTATTTTTTAGACATAATTCTTAGCATTGAAATAACTAGTCAATCTATAGATAATCAATCAAATTTTCATACTTATATAATATTTACAAACAATTTTTATAAATTTATAAAGATAAGAGAACACTTACTATTACTAAATTTCTTTCTAAGTAAACTTTTAATAAGTAAAATTTAATTATTTGATTATTTTCTAAACCATGTTCTATTTGATTAATTAAATAAAATAATATTTTTTTAATTATGTCACTAATGTCCCTTCTTCTCTATAATTAAATAAATTCTTACTTATTTAATTATTCATTATTCATTTTTATTTTATAATTAAATAATTATTTCTTCTACAATTAAATAAATTATGTTTATTTAATTATTTTCTATTTTCTCCTCCACTATTACATTATTTTATTTTTAATTTAAAAATATTTTATTAAAGAGTAGGATGAACACTTATATTACATAATTTTAAAAAAAAAAATTATTTTTACTATTTTATGTGTATTTTTTTTTTTAATAAAAGTATAAGATTATTTATAATTTATTATTTTGTTGATGCAATAATAAAACCTATTTCTAAAAATAGTTCTCTCAATAAACTATAAATATTAATCTTAAATAATCTTAAAGAAAAATAAAACAACTCTTAAGTAATAGGAAAAAGTTCTTTAAATAAAAAAAGTTATCAAGGTGAACAAATTAGTCTTTATCTCATTTTTTATTTATTAATAAAATTAGCCTTCATAGAAACGCCAAATTAAATTAGTCTTTATCTTATAATTATTTAATTTACTTCACCAACCTCTTTTTTTGTGCCAATCTCCTCCTTTATCCCAATTAACCTCCACCTTTGATAAGATTTTATTATCTTTCAATCTCCCTGTCCATCCTTAACTAAACCCTATTTTTGCCCTAACCCTATTTCCTTGCTTCTCCAAGCAATCTACCACTATCTTTGATATTTTGTTATCACTATCATTAAGCTCATTCTTGCATACTATAAATCTGAGGGCAAGGTAGCATATAAAGCAAAATGGAGAAGAGCAATGAAGGTGATTCAATCACACATAGGAATTATGGTAATATTACTATATTGTTTATGTTTCTATTTTTCTTTTTTACTTCATTGTTGGATTAGTGCCATTTATCGTCAACAATTGTCACCTGAAAATTCAAGGCCATGACAAATTCATCTCATGGAAAATTCACCACCAGCAATTCATGACGGTGAATTTTTTATGAAATGAATTTGTTATGGGATGAATTTTCTCAAGATAAATTGTTGATGGTGAATTGCTAGCGATTGAAGCTTTTGATTTTATCTTATTCTATATAAACAATAGATTTTTTATTTTATTTTCAATTTTATAAATAAAACAAGATTAAAAACACACTTTTAAAAGATTTAGATAGGAAATAGATTTCTGTCCTGAACATTTTAACATAATAATATATAATAATATACACAACTGCGTAGTGAATATAATATTGGATAGAGAAAATATGATTAGAAACAGCATTAATTCTTCATTTTTTATAGATTGTTTTGATACTACAATGGAAAGGAAAAAGAAGAGGAGTTCAGAAATTTTCAACATTGCCCACAAACTTCAAAGCCGTGAGAATGGTAACAAGCTGGCCTTGAGAAATGCTCATCCTCAGATACAGCTCCGAAATTTTCAGTTGCAAGAAGAGTTTGATATTTGTTATCACTATAGAAATCAAACATCCAAGATTGGACCAATAGTTACAGCTCACGGTATTATATTTTCTTTGGCAGAGTCAGGTCTCTGTGCTGCATTTGATAAACACACAAATAAAAGGCTTTGTTACTTGAATTTAAGTCCACAGTAAGTAATTGAAACCATGTTCTATAACAAGATAAACAATTCTCTCGTTACAATATCAGCTCAACCAGATGCTTCAGATACATTCTTAATGAAGATCAGAACAACGCCACTTGAGTGCATTATAAGAGCTCAACCAGATGCTGGTTTTGCTTTACTTGAGAGTGAGGAGCTGACTTGGCCTGGTATCGTAGAGTTTGATGATATCAATGGGAAACTTATTACTTTTTCAGATGATTGTACTTACAAGGTATTTGATTCGAAGAACTATGCACTCTTGTACTCCATAACTGACAAAGAAATTGAAGAAATAATGACCAATGCGGGTATAATCCTCTTAATATTAAAAAGATCTGTTTGTGGAAGCATTCTTCCTCTGAAGATATTATCTGTAGAAGATGGAACTGTTTTGAAATTTATCAATCATGCACTAATACCCAATCAAAGGATTGATTTTATTGAGCTCTTCCATGAGAAGATACTCGTTAAACAAGAGAATGAATGCATGCAAATGGTTGATATTCAGAATGAAAAGATGATTGAAGTGAGAAAAAAAGAGTTCAAGAAAAAGCCTTGTGCATTTATTTTCTTGTATAAGAAACGATTGTTCTTGACATTTCACAGTGGGACTGTTTTTGTATGGAATTTGACAGGAAAGTTGGTTGCTTCTTACAGAGATCACTTGCAAAGGCATCGTAGGCCTCTTAGTTGTAATCGTCATTTGACTCATGACGAAGAGTTGCTTATTTCTTACAAGAAAATTTCGGATAAAAGAAACAGATTAATAAAAATTAGCGACAGTTTGACCGGCAATTGCTGCGCTGAGATTAGTGGCAATGTGGGTATAAGTTGTAGGAATCAGCCTAATGCAACAATAATCCAAAACACCGTTCAAGAAGCTTTGGAAGATATCACTGTATTGTTCTATGAAGAGGAAAGAAATGAAATCATGACTGGCAATTGGAGAGGTTTTGTACATGTCTGGTCAAGCTGAATGTTAAAGGGGAAGTAATGATTGTTTTAAGTTATTGAACCTAAAAAGAATGGTTGTATTTCTTCCCCTTGAAGAGTTAATGGAGCTGTTACGTTGTAATTTCAATTCAGTGGAATACATTTACAAAATATCAATTATATTTAATTTCCTAAAGCCGTGGAAAGGTCTCCTGCTTTCTGTTTAGGGTATCATGATTAAAGCATTAACCAAAGAAAACTGTATTAACTGGTATAATATAAAAAAATAATAATTAATTTAATAGATAGGCTATATTTTGTACCAGCTTTCATTTTGAGTTTTGTCTCTAGTCTGAAAGTTGTCTTAAAAAAGGTTGTCATAAAACTCAAGTCTGAAGTCTGAAAGTTGTCTCAGTGTGGGCAAAAAGTTGTCTCAAAAGAGATTGTCATAAAACTTCTTAAAAATCAGGATCAAATCAAATGTAATCAGATCTCCAAATCTAATCGATGCACATCCTTATTTCTACTGTCTGCATTTAATCGCTGCAATCTTATACTTATCTTAGCACTGCAATTTGATCTATGCAACCCTTAAAATCGTCCAGCTCATATTAGTTACGGGATCTAGTTCTGATTTATAAGTGAGGGCTTTCCTCCTATAAAAGGATTCTCGCTCCAATCCAAACTATTCTGCAAAAACCATGTTTTTAGGCGATTTAATTAGGGTTTTCTTACCCGGTGAATTTGTCACAACCCTATCAGCCACATCCACGTGGGATTCATGAAAGAGATAAACAAACATAAAATAAAAATCTACAAAGTCAATTAGGTAATGAATGGTGCGTAGGATCTAAGGGGTGTCGTGCCATAGATAAGTCATGGACACCACGTGAAGTTAAGTGCATCCCTCACCGTTAATGAGGTAAGACTTAATTAAATATAGGAGGACCTGAGCATACTGACAAAAGCATCCATAATCACTTAATTGCCTTAAGAAAACTTTCAAGCCAAAGCAGCTAAGGGGTGTAAATACCAAACAAAACTATCAACTCTAGATCGTTCTGTTTTTTGCTTGGGCCACATGGAGAGTTTTATAGAAGATACGATGAGGAAAGAAAATATTGCGCAGCGGAAACAAGGTTCGGGAATTCTTAAAACCCCCACAACATGTTCATCTGGACGCATGCATTGTTTTGGGCAGGAACTATAGGCGTGTGGAGATGAGAGCATAAGAGAGGGACAGGGACAAGATTACAGTGCGAGAGAGAGAAGACTAGCTCGGTGGGCAGAGAGACAGAGTGTATAGGAAGGGCACATGCGAGTGGGAAGAAGGAAAGCTATAAAGCTCGAGCAAGAGGAGACGCGGGTAGGAGTGGAAGAATCAGGTGGGGAGAGGTCACGCAAGGGGGAAGAAAACAAATTCTTCAGAAAAGCCTTAGAAACATTCAGTTTGGTTGGATGACAGAGAATGCAAGAAATGGCATGGAAAAGAGAGCATCGAGGGACGTAATAAGAGAGAAGAAACTTGCGGAAAAATAAGGGGAAATCGGGAAAGTCATGTAGAATGACTGTCGACCTGGGTGTCATGTAGAATGACTGTCGACCTGGGTGAGATGTGAACAGAGGATAGGAGGAAAAGAAATCAGGAGGGCATTGAAGAGCTAGGCAGAATAGTTTGGAGGCACATAAAAAAGGACAGGAAGGGTTAAAAGTAAATGCAATTGATGGAGGATACGAACAAAAGGGATGGGCGATCACAAAATTTTATATAGAATCAATCTGTTGAAAAGGCGTTAGAAACTTTCAAGAAGATGCAATTGGTAGGCGTCAAAGCCAAATTTCCCCAGTTGTGGTATGCGTCCTCTCTGCCTGCAACGAAATGGATTTGATAAAATGGATTTAAGGAACACACCATCGATTGTGGTAAGGTTGGGAGATATCATTGGGCCGAGGGAAAAAACTGGATGGCGTATCGGGTCTGTCGCATAGACTGCATTGCTAAGAAAGGATATCTACTTCAATGGACGAGCCTCAAGAGGAGCCAGTCAGCCACAACAGATAAGAAAGACTTGGTTCTTTCATTTGCCTTTATTAGCCGATAGGCTATTATACGTGGGGGAACCCCACCGGCATTTCCCCCAGTCTGACGCCGGCGGGAACCCCCACGAATTGCCGGTAATCAATGATGCCCGATCGGAAAACAGTCTGACGTATCAAAGTACTATCATTTATTCATTGTAAAGTAGACCGAGGCTCAAGGGTCACTCTACCTGGCCGAGGATGTTTGAAAAGCCAAGCATAATTGATCCACAACAATTTTGCATGGCGGGCAAAACGTTCATGCGGCGCTCGTGTTGTTGGGTGTGGCGGACAAGATAAAGGTCTCTACTGCGCACAGCATGGCCGTCCTTGAGAGCTCCATCCCTCCCTCGGCCGCCACATTCACGCCCGCTTTGCTGCCCATCATGAAGCCTCTGCTCAAGTTTCTAGAGGAAACAGGGGTTCCCTTCATGGTGAACTCCTATCCCTATTTTGCCTACAGAGACAACCCCAAAGAAGAATCCCTCGATTATGTGCTCTTGGGCCAGTCTCTCGGGGTAAAGGATCCCAAGGGCTTCACGTACAACAACATGCTGGACACTCGGATTGACTCTATTTACTCCGCCATGGCTGCCCTGGGTCACAACGACAGCATTCCCGTGAGCTTTGTCATTTATCTTGTCATTTATTAAATGGGCGCCGCATGAACGTTTTGCCCGCCATGCAAAATTGCCTCCCGCCCGCAAGTTGTTCCATTCTTAAGAGGTGCATTGTGCATTGTCATTTATTTATGTGTTTAATTCATGCTTTGTGACAGGGCAGGTGTTCTTTCCGATGGTGTACATCCACTTCTCGATGCTGTGTCGGTCGTAGGTCGCACCGGTGCAGAGCGTGACAAGGTCTGTCATCAGCTGCATCGATATCGAGCACAAGGAATAGGAATGGATTTCAATCTCTGTGGAATCCATACACCAAATAGGTAACAAGGAGAGCCGAGTGTTGGATTTTCTTTACAAGGGTAAGGAAATTAGAGTCGTAATATGTAGCGGTAATAGAGGAGGCCACACATAAGACGAGAAGAATACAATTAGTTTTACTTGAACAATGAAGAGAGAAGACAATTGAAATGGATCTGAATGCAAATAAAACAGTTAAAGATGATTGCAGCTGCGCCTATGATATGTAAGAAGTAGTGGAAAATTGGGAATGAAAAAGAGACGCAAGCCAAACAGCAATAGTGGGCGCTTTGAACGAGGTAACGAGCTACTTCTCATTAGTTGTCAAAAGATGATAACAGAATAAAGTTAGATAGTTGGGCTGGGAGAAAACTGTTGGATTGGGAAGGTTGTAGTTATGATTGAATTATTTGCATTGAATAGCGTGGAATCAAAGAGGTGGAACTAAAATAAATATGAAAAATTCAAGTTAAGTTGGTAAAAGTAAAGTTATTAGATAGGTAGAACAGCAGCAAATAAGATAATAATGTATATAAAGTTATTAATTCCATCTTATTATTTATAATAATGCAATTTGATAAATCATTTGAATTCATTTATAATTAACCGTTTTAATTTTTATATAATTATATGATTAAAAGAAATTAACAGAAATTTAATCAGAATTCTAAATTATCTAATTAAATGCGATCCATTTGTATCTAAATTATTTTAAATTATTAAATTCTAAAAGAACCTGTGATAGAATAATACTCACCTTTAATATACGCCATGTTTGATTAGTTTCTGACCATATTTCTCCAAGTTGTTTCACTCATTTATTTTAGAGTAATTATTACATTTGAATTAATTTCTGACAAAATTTAGTGAACATTTCCTTCCAGCATAAAATTATTACATTTGAATTTCTTTTGAAGGTAGATTAGGTAGGCTTGACAAATTAATGTGATGTGTAAGCCATTCCTGACAGTTTTAGGCTATGGTGAATGTGATAGAGGAGTGGTGTTTTGGTACGAATGGCTGCTGTTTATACCGCCATTACAAAACAAAATCGGTTTGTACCTATCGGCTATTATTTTGCTCATTGAATATTGTGCAACTGTTAGTAAATAGATAGTGTTAAGTATTTATTCGAAGTCAAGTCTTCCTCTGTTATTGTTAAACAATGAATTTATATATTATATGAATTGTTGTTCTATTATTTATTTCCTTACATTTAGAGGATCTAATCTACATAATATTATCTCTATTAATTCTATGTTTTTGATTGAGGAAAAAATGGGTGTTAGAGGGATCCGAAACTACAAATCTATTAATTCTATTGTTTTTAGAATTCTTGGATGGTGTGAAATATCATGCTTACATTAATACAAAGAACATTTTTAATATGCTAGTAACATTTTAGCTGCATTTAACCTTCAAAACAGTCACTTGGTGGCCAAAATGCTTCTCCCAATTAATGTTTTGCTTTATCTCAACCTTAGAGAAAATAGAGATTTAGTTAGATTTATGTTTTATTTTGATCATCCATAAAGTTCATATACACGATTGTAAATGGTTATTAATGTTAATAAAAATTCTACTTTCATGGAAAACTTTGAAAACCTTACAAAATAGGTATGATGATTAGAACCAAAGACCTAATATTGAGAATGGTATGAGGGTGCAACTATCTATTACATTTTGGATCCATTAATGATCAAGACTAATGCACTTACGTCTTAGAAATCAAGACGATTTGAATGAGACATCATTGTCATTGATTTTTTGACAATGTTCCTTTTGTCAAATGTCCTTTAGATTGTGATTGACAATGATGCCAAGATTAAATTAAGATGTAGCTTTGGAATTATACATAGACTTAGAGGTGTCCAAGGGAAATCTACTAGATGGGAACTTGTTAACCATAATGAAAAGTGTTGATTGCAAACCTATTGCTATTATAAACATATCACTTTTGTTGACCAGGAAGGTTAGGTTCGTATAAACAAAAAGGGGAAAATATTATCTAGTTTGAAAACTAAGATATAATAGAATATGAAGTGACATTGCAAGGTAAATTAAATCAATAGGGTTAGGAGTTTTATTATTAATAATATTGAGTACCCATCTTCATATGATGATATAAGGGATATAATATTGCACAATGGTCTCAAGTATGACCTGAATTTTGAATAGGTTTAGAGAAAGTATATTATTATTGGCAAATAAATTTCAAGGACTAAAAGGATGCTCTTTACAATTATGATCCTTGATTTAAAGAACCATATTATGGGTGGGAAACCTTACTTGGGCCCATGTCAAGGCTTTTGGCATAATCGATGCTTGATAATGATATTTTGACTAGTATTATTAAAGGATGTACACTCTTTACTACTGATCAATTCTTGAATTGAGTCTAAATTATATAGCAACCTATACCAAGGCATGCTTGAATATTTGTGCTTAGAGAGATACAACATGAATAACATTATTCTTATCATAACCTAACGAATCCTTATTCTCCTAGCTAAGATAATATTAATATGTGTAGAACCCAATGTTGTTAACTGTGGTATAATCGTTAGGGTACCATAGGTGGCATGAAATCCTTGATAGGTAATTATAAGGGGTTTTGGAATGGAACTGTCATGATATAGGCCTACTAAATTGGGAAACAGTGGGTAGGAATCCCTTGAGAGATGTGGTGAGGAGAACTACGTGTGACTTTGACCCATATGGAAGCGGGAATGTAGGTAGTCCTTGGGTAAAGGATACCTTTGTGACCTCAAGTCCATATGGGTAGGGTTTAGGAGGGATAAATCCCAGATGTTGGGAATGTTCCTACATGGTTTGACCTTTCCTCCTTTGTAAGCTTCAATTGAGGCTAAAATGGGTATGATCAAGTTAAGGGAATTTAATAACTTGTATTTAATCCATAATAGGTTTCTATTAAACTGAATGAAGAAAGAGATTTAATTACTCTATAATGGGTATTTGATTATATGTATATGATGGGTAAATTCCATCTTGTGTTGGTTCCATGTATCTGTTATGTGTCTGTGTAATTCAACTCCATATCTATGTGTGTATGTATAAGCTCGTGTATCTATTTATTGAGATTGCGATTCATGTTATGTATGACCCAGACAAGTGTGACCCTCTAGAATTTTTGAGCAGTGAAAAAAAATCATTGGACCATGCCAATGACTGATGTTTGGGTTACTACAAGGGTTTATTCAACATTCACTTGTTTCACAGAGGTGAAGGTAGAGGGCTAGTTTGGTTATGATAAAGTCATAGAGGTTGAATAGGTAGGGATTCATATGTGCATGTAACAGTAATTTGAGGCTAATTGCATATTGAGAGGGTTCACTGGCTCTCACTGGTAAGCACAAAAGTGACCGATTCTAGGTGTTATCCAAGATTGATCTAAGATAGCTGATAATACCACTAAGGTCACAAGGTGCTATATGCTGGGAGCTACTTCTTCATGGGTGGACAGACTTGTCATCTGTGGTCTATAGGTGATTGAAGCTAGAATCCATTGAGATTGGTAGGTTCACTACAGGGGTATACCCTTGGGATGGTGGATAGCCCCATGGTGTAGTATGGGATGCACCGAATCCCCTCCCAGTTGTTAGACTATATACTTAGACTTGTGGGGTTGAGGACGGACCTGCAGTATAGTATGGGATGCATCGAATCCTCTTCCCATTTTTCCAATGGTATAGAATATTGGTGGAAAGGATACGACCCACAATGTAGTGCGTAATGCACTGATATTCTTTCTATTTGGGATGCATGATGGGCCAAAAAGTGGCAATGAGAAAAAAATCACGTTTTGGATCAACTCAAAAATGCGAAAATGTCGAGTTGACTTTTCTAGGTTTGAGTATCAGTACATTTAGCCGAACCAAAGCCCAAATCTAGTTTCTACAAATTGGATATCCAATCCAAATCGGATATCTGATTTGGATTGAATATCCAATTTGTGGAAACATTATATAAAAGCCAGCAGACTCTTATAACTTCATTTCTCACTATTCACACACAGGCGCACAAGGAAAAGCGAAAATCCGATATCTGCTTCTATCAGATATCCGATTTCAGAGGTAAGTATTTGGTTTTTTAAATGTTGTAATCAATTTTTCAAGTAGATAGTCTTAATTTGAAGTAATTTTTATGAAATTTTTATCAAAAATAGGGATTTCTATTGATTTTTATCAAAAACTAGAGTTTACATTGAATTTTTAATAAAAATTAATGTTTCTAAATGGATTTTGATTAAAAAATAGTGTTGTTGATGTATTTTAATCAAAAATTAGATTTTGTTATGGATTAATGTGAAAAGGTAGGGTTTTTTTACAATAATTTCATTTATATTGTGTAATTTCAATTAGATTTATTAGTTTTTAACTTTAATCAAGTATTATGGATGAGAATAAAAATCCAAAAATGCCAAACGCTCCACCACCTCCACAGGCAAATGCTCCACCACCTCTGAAGCCACCAATTGAAGACTTAATTGGTGAAAAATTAGGGCAGTTGAGGGGCATTTGTGAATTTTATAAGACAATCCCTCGATTGAGAGATATGACAAACACATTGAAGGAAATAATAAAAAATATAGAAACCCTCTCCACCCAACATAATTCCTTTCATTCATGGTGAGAAGACATGAGGGAATATTATGGATGTGGATTGTCTTACGATGATGTGAAAGATCTCCAAATAACCAAAGCCCAAATAACCTCTTTATTCATTAACCCCCACACGGATTTTTCAATGAATGTTAATAAAAAAACTTTCTATAAAATGGTGCATTCATAGGGACATTGTAGCTACCTTTTTGGGATCATTGGTGTATGGTTTTTGATAAACCATCGAACAATAATTTTGATATACCATTTTACTTTATTAAAAAACTATATGTTGAGTTTGTGTTAGGGCATTGTGTCAATTAATTTGACATTAAACCCTTCCAGAGCATCTGTGGGGGTATGCCCCGGGATAGACTAGGGGCAGTTAGGGTAGTCCCGTGCCCAAATGTTCCCCTTCCTCCCCTTCCTTTGCCACCTCCAATATATTGTCCAAAGATTATCCAAGATGCATCCACATAGACTATTTAGGCTATTCACTCTTCGAGTGGTCATTTGATTTTGCATGCTTCTACGGTAGCTCAGCCACGTTCTAGTGATGTTGGCGAAGGCTCGAGTGCTAGTGCATCATCCTCCTTAGTTCCACATATTTGTGTGCCACATACTTGCACTATGTGCTGCCAGATATGTTTGGGTCCTCTTGTACAGCCTGCTGAGCATCCCTTGGACACTTCTGATTATGACGTCCATGATTTGGACATTATAGATCAGTCGCAGGGGAGTGGAGCACACCCTACAAAGTCCTCTCCTAATAGAAAGGGGGATGCTGAAATAGTGACATAGGTAGGATTTAATTTCATAACTTGCATTTGTTTTTAAATGAATATTAATAAGAGATAGTATCAAGTACTAATATTTATTTACATGGTCTATTTAATAGTTGATGTCTAAGGAGGAGCTCACATGGGTGACTGATAGCACCCTTAGGGCCATTTCATTTGGCTTGGACACACACACACAATATATATTTTCACACTCACTCATTTACATTTTATATTATATACTTGCTTGTCATTTGAATTATCATTAATGAAATTATATAATAACTTATATGCTTATCTTATTTTCCTCTTGTAGGAGATACCTAGTGCAAGTGAGGTGCAACCTCGTCCAAACTATGGAGGCACAAAGTTAGATAAGGGGAAGGTAATTGAACTCATATTGGATTGAATTAAGATTTTTAAGATCTTATATTGATTATACATACATCGACATAGATTGGTATTTCATATGTACTTGTCAATTTTATGTACATGCAATTATGAGCTATACAGATTTGTTGACAAAGGACACACCGCCTAAAGGAGTAGGTATTGGAACACCTCAAGGAGTAGGTGTTGAAACACCTCAAGGAGATAAAGAAAAAGATCAACCTAAAGAGGTATGTGTTTATTTTATTTTGTGTCTGGTAAATATGCTCCTATTACCAATAATCGTATACTAACTTGGATCAATTTTATTTTTTTGTTCACATATATAGATTGGCATTTCAAATGTTGGTTTGGTATATTCTAGGACTCTTGACCCTTTGAAGAAACATATATTTCAGGTAATCAAGATTTAAATTTTAGAGTTCAATTAAAATTCAATGTATATTTATTTTGATGTTAATTATTCAATTTTAAATTATATAGTATAACTAATCTCAATTGCAATTTGAATTTTTCTTGTGCAGCTACCTTCAGATCCAATGAGTGCTTCAAAGAGGCTCCATTTTGATGATCCACTAGTAGTTTAGGATGAGATAGACATTTTGGCATGTAAATTTTGAATACATATTGAGATGGCATATGCCACATTTTGTAAAACTTATTTGATTTGGAGTTGATGCCATTTTTGTATATGGACATACACTTGATTATTGGATAATTTGATATATAGAATTTGACAATCAAAATTTAATTTGTTCCTCATGTGCATGATTAAACTCTTTGAAAATTTTATCTTGAGAAATGCTTAAATATCAATGTACAATAGCAAAAAAAAGAATGGTTATATTATGTAGTTTATATTTATATCATTGATTACATTACATTACACATCTTTCAAACTCAAATCATTGCTTCACATTGCATAACTAAAAACTATGAGCAGTTGTCAATTGCATTTGTTTGTCATTGAATTCTATGAGACCACATTTCTTTGAAGTTTTTTTCAAATAGTCCACTGCCTTGTCTATGTTACCACATTTTTCATACATGATAGCGATCACATTAAGTTGTAGTAAATTAAATGATAGCCTATGGCTATTTAATTTATACTCATTTTATTTAAATGGATGAGGCCGACCTTCCTTGATATTATTTTTTAATTTATTATTTTCAAGAGAGGCCGACCTCCTTGAAGAGTCGACTTATTTTGTATAAATACAAAGTGAAGTTTTTTCATTTCCTCAATCAAGTTCATTCAACATAATTTGCATTCCAAGAAAAATTTTGCACTTGAGCAGTAGCGCTTCATCTTGCAGTAGCAGGTTGATTTCAAGAAGAAGCATATTTGATTGTATCTTTAGATCTAGGAGAGGTGCTATTATTCATTGTATCAAATTCAGCCATGAGCTGGGCCTAAGTTGTAAGAAAATTTCTTGTTGTGTTTATTGTCTTATGTGTTTCATTTTTTGAGTGCTTTCAGTTGTATTATCTGATCATTAAAACACTAACATGGTATCAGAGCAGGTTTGAAAAAGATCATGTTGGGACTAGTTATTGCAACGATACCTCTATTCCCTTTTTTTTTGTCTATCTCTATCTTAGTCAAGATGGTGAATGGTTTTAAAATTGAGGATAGACTCGAAGGAGCATCAAACTTCACTTCATGGAGATTCAAAATTATGCTCACTTTGGAGGAAAACGAATTGGTTGAGTGTGGAGAGCAAATTTTCTGAACCTACGGATGAGGAAGAGAAATTTCAATGGAGGAAGAAATATATCAAGGCGAAGAATATGTTAGTTGATTCTGTGAAGGACCAAATTGTTCCTATCATCTCTAAGTTGAAGACAACGAGAGAAATGCTTAAGAATTTGGAGGAGATGCATGAGATCAACAACACAAGTCGTGCTCTAGCCTTCAAGCAACAACTTCATCATCTTAAGATGGCAGAAGGAGAATTTTTCATTACATACTTCATGAAGATTTACAAATTGAGAGATCAACTCTCTACCATTGGTCATATTGTTGATGACAAAGATTTGACCATGTTGGCTCTTAATGGTCTTCCTTCATCTTGGGATTCTTACATTCAAGGAATCAAATTTTCTCAAAGTCAGTCAACTTGGATTTAACATTGGTAGCTCCGCAAACCTATTTAGAATAGAGTGATTTGAAGAGGACATCCCTAAATCTCTACAAAGGTGTAAAGTTGCAAAGTGGTGCAACTTTCATTCTCGAACTCGTACGACCAAAAAAATTGTTCCAACACATCCAGATGGGTACATTTACGCTAGGTATGGTCCTCTTTTGTACCCAAATACATTGAATCACTCTGAGATGCATTGGACCAGCGATTTCCCTTAAGAGTCCAAAGTGCTAAAAGACAACAATCTTTGACGGACTATTCCTCAAAAACCATGATGCTTACATAATCTTTTTCTGATGATATGGGATCATGTTGGAACCATCTACAATAACCTCTCTCAATTTTTGCTATCTCGAAGGTGTTTTCCCATGGTGATGAGTTTTCAGTTGAGGGAAAAGTTGCCAGATGCAAGCAGTGTAAAGTTGCAAAGTGGTGCAACTTCCATACTCAAACTCGTACGACCAAAAAGACTATTCCAACACATCTACATGGGTACATTTACACTAGGTATAGTCCTCTTTTTCATCAAAATATGTTGAATCACTCCGAGCTGCATTGGACCGACGATTTCCCTTAAGAGTCCAAAGTGCTAAAAGACAATAATCTTTGACGGACTATTCCTCAGAAACTGTGATTCTTATAGACTCTTCATTTGATGATATGAGATTGTGTTGGGACCATCTACAATAACCTGTCTTATTATTTTCTATCTTGAAGGAAGTTTCCTGTGGTGATGAGTTTTCAGTTGAGGGAAAAGTTACCAGATGCAAGCAGTGTAAAGTTGCAAAGTGGTGCAACTTTCATACTCAAACTCATACGACCAAACAAATTGTTCCAACACATCCGGATGGGTAAATTTACACTAGGTATGGTCCTCTTTTGCACCCAAATATGCCAAATATCTCTGAGTTGCATTGGACCGACGATTTCCCTTAAGAGTCCAAAGTGCTAAAAGACAACAATCTTTGACGGGCCATTCCTTGGAAATCATGATTCTTACAGACTCTTCATCTAATGATATGGGATTGTGTTGCGACCATCTACAATAACCTCTCTTGTTTTTTGCTATCTCGAAGGCGTTTTCCTCTGGTGATGAGTTTTCAGTTGAGGGAAAAGTTGCCAAATGCAAACGGTGTAAAGTTGCAAAATAGTGCAACTTTCATTCTCAAACTCGTACGACCAAATTCACCATTCCAACATGTTTGGATGGGTATGAATACGCTAGATATGGTCCTCTTTTGCACCCAAGTATGTCGAATCACTCTGAGCTGCATTGGACTGATGATTTCCCTTAAGAGTCCAAAGTGCTAAAAGACAACAATCTTTGATGGACTATTCCTTGGAAACCATGATGCTTACAGACTCTTTGTCTAATGATATGAGATTTTTTTGGGACCATCTACAATAACCTCTCTCGGTTTTTGCTATCTCAAAGGTGTTTTCCCGTGGTGATGAGTTTTCGGTCGAACTTGTACGACCAAATGCACTATTCCAGCATGTATGGATGGGTACATTTATGCTAGGTATGGTCCTCTTTTGCACCCAAATATGTCGAATCACTTCGAGCTACATTAGACCAACGATTTCCCTTAAGAGTTCAAAGTACTAATGTCAATGAAATGTGGGGGCAAAAAGATTTAATGTTGGATCAAGATTCTACAAGTCCTAGCTCTTGCATCAAAAAACTCTTACCCAATCAACTTGAATCAATTTTATGGGAAATGGAATTCACATGAACTTTTTACATTTTAGTTTTTCAAAAAAGTTGCAAGCCACTCTAATTTTTTATATATAAATAGGATATATTACAAAATCTGGTTCAAACAAGCATACCGACACGAAAGAACTAGGAAGAAAAACTCTGGTTGTAGCTTGATTAAGTACAAAAATATTTTTAAATTTTAAACATACCCTTTATACAATGCCAGACATTTGACCCGTATTTCAAAAAACATCACTGGATATAGATTATGCCTATACATAGTTATGATCTTTTTACATTGTTTCACATTTCAAAATTTTCCTATTTGAGGCATTCAGGGCACAGTCTTCCACAAGATTAGTATGTTGGTGTTTTGGAGTGACAAGCACCTGTACAAACCATCAAGGTAGCAATTAAACTACATAAAATAGAAAATATGCTTAGAATAACCAATCTATATTATTGTAATTTTTCACATACCTCTCTGAAAGGATCAGAGCTCCTTATTGTTGTAGTAGGTCCATGATCAATCGTGCCAAGAATATCGCAAAATTTTTCAAATGATAAATCTATATTGTCACAAAAAAAAGGATACTTAGACTAACAAATATATATTAATCTAAACAACCTAAATGATGATGAATTGGTAATGCAAACTATAAAATATGGTTTGAATAACCAATCTATATTATTGCAATTTTTTGCATACCTCTTTGAAAGGATTAGAGTTGGCTATTGTTGCAGTAGGTCCATGATCAATTGTGCCAAGAATATTGCAAAATTTGTCAAATGATAAATCTATATTCTCACAACAAAAAAAATGCTTAAACATTGTACCTTCCTTTCTTGAATATGCTATTGAAGTGTGCCTGAAAGGTCATCTCTTTGCTTAAGAGTATCCAATATTGCTTCATGATCAGCATTACTAAGTGTCCATAGTTGTTTTGTCTTTGGTTTGGCATGATGCTTCAACAACTTAACATTTGTTTTTGTAACAAGGTGTGAATACATGAGTATGGTTTTGTGTTTCTCATAGTCTTCAAATGCAAGTATACCATTATTTCTAATCATGTATGTTCACAACCAAGTTCCTGCAACCACAACTGAACCTGTAGGATACAAAAACCTATCATCATCTTCCATCGATTGTGTTAGCTTGTTCTTTACCCACACACATCGAGCCAACCAATATTTTGATCTATCTTCATTCCCCTATGGTGCAACAACTATAAAAACATGTCCGAGATGTAGTAGATTTGAAATCTGGTCATAATCAAGTGAACTTTCCATTGTGTGATTTATCATGGATATAGTTTGAGATAAAGGAGTTAGATACTATGGAACCCATGTATCCACCCACTCACTTGACTCACATTGATCCCACTTGCATTGAATACAACTTTGACAAAAATAAGCCAACTGTCGTGTCCAAATGGTCCATGTGCTTGCATCTGAGATTCGAAATGAATGCATCTTTGAAGAATCTTTGATTGTATGACAATCCAATTTGCCTCCCTTTGTACCCTCCTCAACCAACCAAAAAAAATTGTGCACTGTTCAATCAAGTGTCCCTCCTTGTGACAATGTTGAACTACACCAATCAACAATAGAACATGCATCACTGAATTTTTCTCCTGAAATCTTCAATTAATCCTTAACTAGAGCTCGCTTTACACATGCACCTGCTCCATCATGCTCCCCTTTCTCATGCCCAGTTTCAAAAAAGCTCCAAATATTAGGTACACCCCTTTCTACATGCATTCTACTCAACCAATAAAACATACGAGCATTCTTGAATTGACCTGTGCAGTTATCTGACCAAATGAGATGTCGGCCTAGTGCTATATCATGCTCCTACAAGAACTCAAAAAAATTCTCAAAACAATGTTGGACATACTCAGACGAGTGAGATCTCCCATCACTCATATAAAAATGATACTCTCTGATTATCTTTCGATCCTCCTTTGTACTATCAGATGCATGTCTAAATGTTATGTGGACAAAAATAGCAATCTGAATGGAATTGTAATATTGATATTGTACCTCATTTTGTGGTTGCAATGTGTAGTTTTCAGAAAAATCAACAACTGATATAATAGTGCCAATCGGAAAAGAGTCCTTACATATCCTGAATTGTTGATCCAACCACTGAGACCTATGACTATGCCTTGCATATTTGTAGAAAAGATCTTCCTTAAAATCTGAAATAAAATTAGCAGCACTGCATTCTTTTGTAACCAACTCGCATCTAGAACCTTCACCTCCACTCTACAAAGTATATTTGACTATATCATATCTCTTTTTCTCAACAAGATTCTTTCCAAATTCATGTTGAGAACCCTCATGAAAACATTGAACAAACTTTGACAAGCCACCACATTGTGAGCACTTCGCATTTAAAAAATCATTTCTATAGAAAAAGGAATCATCATCCCTAGAACATAAAAATAGATCTAGCAAGTCCCTTGATGATTTCGGAAGATGCATTGCACCACACTCCTGCAACATTTCATTAGTATGCAAAGTAGAACGGATATAGCATAATAGTTCATGGTACATTAAAAACTTCACATGGTATTTGCAACAACAAGTATTATGAATCTTAAGAGGCACACAAGAAAATGGCTTCAAACTTTCAAAATTTCTTTGTGAGATTTCCATATTTGGATGTGTTTGAATAAATTTGCTGAAAAAAATTGTTTGTCTTGATTCCAAGAAATGTTTAGGATGCGGTGTACAGTCTCGACTGCCAATTCTTAACTTTAAAACATCCTTTGCATTGGGTGATACTCTAGAGTTATCATGCCAAAATTGTTGAATTGCCTGCTTTACATTATCGGTTAGCTTCTTATCAACACGTGGAAGCCTCCTGGAAAAAGCCCATGTATCATTGTGAAGAGGATCATCTATTCTTTCTCTTCTTGCAAGTGCTCTATCCAAAGTTTTACAATTTAAGTCAAAATCAATACAAGTTTGTCTCATAAAGCGAGCCTTTTTTAAATTGATGGCTTACTAGGGTGGTTGTAATGACTCTCCAAGAAGCTCTCTTATATTTTTCCTTGTTATTCTTTCCAATAGACTTGAGATCATTAAAAATATTTTTGACAATAATAGAATTTTTTTTGGTCCTCTTGTTCAAACGAATCTTCAATTTGGCTAGTAAAGGTCTCATCTTTTGCATCTTTAGCAATTGTACAAAAATTTGGCATTGCTCGGTCAATGTCTTATTGCTAAAATATTGGTTGAAAAGTATTCTAGCCCACAACCGAACAGTTCGTGTTGACCTCTTGCCTTCAAAATTGTTTATCAATTTCAACTAAACATTTAGGGGTCCTTGAAGGCCTTGAATTTGGAATATTTCTTTCTTCCACACAAGGTTCTTCTTTTCTCGTGTAATTTGGTGAAACATAATTTACACTTGCTTCAATATTATGTTCAACATGTTCATTTCAAACATTTTCACTTTGAACATTTTCAATATCAATTTGAATAATTTCATTCCCAATTTCAATATCATGTTCAACATCTTCAATTCCAACATTTTCATTATCAATTTCAATATTTTCATTCCCAATTTCAATACCATGTTCAACATCTTCAATTCCAACATTTTCATTCCCAATTTCAATATCATGTTCTACATTTTCACCTTGAACATATTCAATTTCCTCTTCACTTGAAAGACCATAGGGCTCAGGTTCACCAATATTTAACATACCTTGTCTTTTCTTCCTATGACCTTCTCTATCTCCTTGTCTATATTCTGATATTTGTTGTTTTGTAAGCTTTCTCTTACGCTTTTCCTTCCGACGACTGTTTCTCCCCATTATACCTCATAAAAGATGCTAAAAAATCATTCCTTGTGACAAATTTGAGTACAAGATGCTCCAAAATGTTGATCTTTGTCTCTTCCTATCTGAAACCATGCGTTTGTCGCCTGCAAAGTGCTACAAACAAAATGTAGGGTCCATTGGAATGCACAAAAATGGCCCACATGGGATTTTTCTATGATCCACAAATCTGATATCCGATATAATCAAATATTTGATTTGTAAAAAATGTTTTGCAATGGTAAGATTTTGGCTCTACACATCGAAGTTTCACAAATCAGATATTTGATTTTCACACACATAGACCTAAGGGTTAATGGTAGAGAGTGGGAGAGAGGGAGGAGAGTGGGAATGAGGGAGGGAGAGTAGGAGGGATAGGGAGAGAGAGGGAGAGGGAGAGGGAGAGGGAGAGAGGGAGAGGGAGAGGGCGAGGGAATAGGAGAGAGGGAGAGGGAGAGGCATAGGAGGGAGGGCAGAGGAGGGAGAGAGGGAGAGGGAGTGGGAGATGGAGAGGTAAAAAGGGTGAGTGGGAGAGTGAGAGTGAGAGTGGGAGAGTTAGAAGGAGAGGGAGTGAGAAAGAGAGGGGAGAGGGGAGAGGGAGAGGGAGAAGGAGAGCGAGGGAGAGAGGGAGAAAGAGGGAGAGAGGGAGAGGGAGATCAAGGGAGGGAGAGTCAGAGGGAGATAGGGATAGGGAGTGGGAGAGGGAGAGGGAGAGGAAGAAAGGGAGAGGAGGAGGGAG
>CM021107.1:220039242-220132521 GCA_007115665.2 Sequoiadendron giganteum | reverse complement strand
TCCTCATCCGTAGGTTCAGAAAATTTGCTCTCCACACTCAACCAATTCGTTTTCCTCCAAAGTGAGCATAATTTTGAATCTCCATGAAGTGAAGTTTGATGCTCCTTCGAGTCTATCCTCAATTTTAAAACCATTCACCATCTTGACTAAGATAGAGATAGACAAAAAAAAAGGGAATAGAGGTATCGTTGCAATAACTAGTCCCAACATGATCTTTTTCAAACCTGCTCTGATACCATGTTAGTGTTTTAATGATCAGATAATACAACTGAAAGCACTCAAAAAATGAAACACATAAGACAATAAACACAACAAGAAATTTTCTTACAACTTAGGCCCAGCTCATGGCTGAATTTGATACAATGAATAATAGCACCTCTCCTAGATCTAAAGATACAATCAAATATGCTTCTTCTTGAAATCAACCTGCTACTGCAAGATGAAGCGCTACTGCTCAAGTGCAAAATTTTTCTTGGAATGCAAATTATGTTGAATGAACTTGATTGAGGAAATGAAAAAACTTCACTTTGTATTTATACAAAATAAGTCGACTCTTCAAGGAGGTCGGCCTCTCTTGAAAATAATAAATTAAAAAATAATATCAAGGAAGGTCGGCCTCATCCATTTAAATAAAATGAGTATAAATTAAATAGCCATAGGCTATCATTTAATTTACTACAACTTAATGTGATCGCTATCATGTATGAAAAATGTGGTAACATAGACAAGGCAGTGGACTATTTGAAAAAAACTTCAAAGAAATGTGGTCTCATAGAATTCAATGACAAACAAATGCAATTGACAACTGCTCATAGTTTTTAGTTATGCAATGTGAAGCAATGATTTGAGTTTGAAAGATGTGTAATGTAATGTAATCAATGATATAAATATAAACTACATAATATAACCATTCTTTTTTTTGCTATTGTACATTGATATTTAAGCATTTCTCAAGATAAAATTTTCAAAGAGTTTAATCATGCACATGAGGAACAAATTAAATTTTGATTGTCAAATTCTATATATCAAATTATCCAATAATCAAGTGTATGTCCATATACAAAAATGGCATCAACTCCAAATCAAATAAGTTTTACAAAATGTGGCATATGCCATCTCAATATGTATTCAAAATTTACATGCCAAAATGTCTATCTCATCCTAAACTACTAGTGGATCATCAAAATGGAGCCTCTTTGAAGCACTCATTGGATCTGAAGGTAGCTGCACAAGAAAAATTCAAATTGCAATTGAGATTAGTTATACTATATAATTTAAAATTGAATAATTAACATCAAAATAAATATACATTGAATTTTAATTGAACTCTAAAATTTAAATCTTGATTACCTGAAATATATGTTTCTTCAAAGGGTCAAGAGTCCTAGAATATACCAAACCAACATTTGAAATGCCAATCTATATATGTGAACAAAAAAATAAAATTGATCCAAGTTAGTATACGATTATTGGTAATAGGAGCATATTTACCAGACACAAAATAAAATAAACACATACCTCTTTAGGTTGATCTTTTTCTTTATCTCCTTGAGGTGTTTCAACACCTACTCCTTGAGGTGTTCCAATACCTACTCCTTTGGGTGGTGTGTCCTTTGTCAACAAATCTATATAGCTCATAATTGCATGTACATAAAATTGACAAGTACATATGAAATTACCAATCTATGTCGATGTATGTATAATCAATATAAGATCTTATAAATCTTAATTCAATCCAATTTGAGTTCAATTACCTTCCCCTTATCTAACTTTGTGCCTCCATAGTTTGGACGAGGCTACACCTCACTTGCACTAGGTATCTCCTACAAGAGGAAAATAAGATAAGCATATAAGTTATTATATAATTTCATTAATGATAATTCATATGACAAGCAAGTATATAATATAAAATGTAAATGAGTGAGTGTGAAAATATATATTGTGTGTGTGTGTCCAAGCCAAATGAAATGGCCCTAAGGGTGCTATCAGCCACCTGTGTGAGCTCCTCCTCAGACATCAACTGTTAAATAGACCATGTAAATAAATATTAGTACTTGATACTATCTCTTATTAATATTCATTTAAAAATAAATGCAAGTTATGAAATTACAACTTAAATCTTACTTGTGTCACTCTTCCAGCATCCCCCTCTCTAGTAGGAGAGGACTCTGTAGGGTGTGCTCCACTCCCCTGCGACTGATCTATAATGTCCAAATCATGGAGGTCATAATTAGAAGTGTCCAAGGGATGCTCAGTGGGTTGTACAAGAGAACCCAAGCATATATGGCGGCACATAGTGCAAGTATGTGGCACACAAATATGTGGAACTGAGGAGGATGATATACTAGCACTTGAGCCTTCGCCAACATCACTAGAACGTGGCTGAGCTACCATAGAAGCATGTAAAACCAAATGACCACTCGAAGAGTGAATAGCCTGAATAGTCTATGTGGATGCATCTTGGATAATCTTTGGACAATATATTGGAGGTGGCAAAGGAAGGGGAGGAAGGGGAACATTTGGGCACAGGACTACCCTAACTGCCCCTAGTCTATCCCGGGGCATACCTCCACCGACGCCCTAGAAGGGTTTAATGTCAAATTAATTGACACAATGCCCTAACACAAACTCAACATATAGTGTTTTAATAAAGTAAAATGGTATATCAAAATTATTGTTCAGTGGTTTATCAAAAACCATACACCAACGATCCCGAAAAGGTAGCTACAATGTCCCTATGAATGCACCATTTTATAGAAAGTTTTTTTATTAACATTCACTAGAAAACTCGTGTGGGGGTCAATGAATAAAGAGGTTATTTGGGTTTTGGTTATTTGGAGATCTTTCACATCATCGTAAGACAATCCACATCCATAACATTCCCTCATGTCTTCTCACCACAAATGAAAGGAATTATGTTGGGTAGAAAGGGTTTCTATATTTTTTATTATTTCCTTCACTGTGTTTGTCATATCTCTCAATCAAGGGATTGTCTTATAAAATTCACAAATGCCCCTCAATTGCCCTAATTTTTCACCAATTAAGTCTTCAATTGGTGGTTTCAGAGGTGGTGGAGCATTTGGCTGTGGAGGTGGTGGAGCATTTGGCATTTTTGGATTTTCATTCTCATCCATAATACTTGATTAAAGTTAAAAACTAATAAATCTAATTGAAATTACACAATATAAATGAAATTATTGTAAAAAAACCCTACTTTTTCACATTAATTCATAACAAACTCTAATTTTTGATTAAAATACATCAACAACACTATTTTTTAATCAAAATCCATTTAGAAACATTAATTTTTAATAAAAATTCAATGTAAACTCTAGTTTTTGATCAAAATCAATAGAAATCCCTATTTTTGATAAAAATTTCATAAAAACTACTTCAAATTAAGAGTATCTACTTGAAAAATTGATTACAACATTTAAAAAACCAAATACTTACCTCTAAAATTAGATATCTGATAGAAGCGGATATCGGATTTTCGCTTTTCCTTGTGCGCCTCTGTGTGAACAGTGAGAAATGAAGTTATAAGAGTCAGCTGGCTTTTATATAATGTTTCCACAAATCGGATATCCGATCCAAATCAGATATCCGATTTGGATTGGATATCCAATTTGTAGAAACTAGATTTGGGCTTTGGTTCGGCTAAATGTACTGACACCCGAACCTAGAAAAGTCAACTCGGCATTTCCGCATTTTTGAGTCGATCCAAAACGTGATTTTTTTCTCATTGCCACTTTTTGGCCCATCATGCATCCCAAATAGAAAGAATATCAGCGCATTACGCACTACATTGTGGGTCGTATCCTTTCCACCAATATTCCATACCATTGGAAAAATGGGAAGAGGATTCGATGCATCCCATACTATACCGCAGGTCCGTCCTCAACCCCACAAGTCTAAGTATATAGTCTAACAAATGGGAGGGGATTTGGTGCATCCCATACTACACCACAGGGTCGTCCACCATCCCAAGGGTTTACCCCAGTAGTGAACCTACCAATCTCAATGGATTCTAACTTCAATCACCTATAGACCACAGATGACAAGTCTATCCACCCATGAAGAAGTAGCTCCCAACATACACCACCTTGTGACCTTAGTGGTATTATCAGCTATCTTAGATCAATCTTGGATAACACTTGGAATCGGTCACTTTTGTGCTTACCATTGAGAGCCAGTGAACCCTCTCAATATGCAATTAGCCTCAAAATTACTATTACATGCACATATGGGTCCCTACCTATTCAACCTCTATGACTTTATCATAACCAAACTAGCCCTCTACCTTCACCTCCGTGAAACAAGTGAATGTTGAATGAACCCTTGTAGTAATCCAAACATCATTCATTGGCATGGTCCAATGATTTTTTGTCACTGCTCAAAAATTCTAGAGGGTCACACTTGTCTGGGTCATACATAACATGAATCGCAATCTCAATAAATAGATACATGAGCCTATACATACACACATAAGAGATACATGTAACCAACACAAGATGGAATTTACCCATCATATACATATAATCAAATACCCATTATAGAGTAGTTAAATCTCTTTCTTCATTTGGTTTAATAGAAACCTATTATGGATTAAATAAAAGTTATTAAATTCCCTTAACTTGATCATACCCATTTTAGCCTCAATTGAAGCTTACAAAGGAGGAAAGGTCAAACCATGTAGGAACATTCCCAACATCTGGGATTTATCCCTCCTAAACCCTACCCATATGGACTTGAGGTCACAGAGGTATCCTTTACCCAAGGACTACCTACATTCCTGCTTCCATATGGGTCAAAGTCACATGTAGTTCTCCTCACCACATCTCTCAAAGGATTCCTACCCACTGTTTCCCAATTTAGTAGGCCTATATCATGACAGTTCCATTCCAAAACCCCTAACAATTACCTATCAAGGATTTCATGCCACCTATGGTACCCTAACAATTATACCACAGTTTACAACATTGGGTTCTACACATATTAATATTATCTTAGCTAGGAGAATAAGGATTCGTTAGGTTTTGATAAGAATAATGTTATTCATGTTGTATCTCTCTAAGCACAAAGATTCAAGCATGCCTTGGTATAGGTTGCTATATAATTTAGACTCAATTCAAGAATTGATCAGTAGTAAAGAGTGTACATCCTTTAATAATACGAGTCAAAATATCATTATCAAGCATCGATTATGCCAAAAGCCTTGACATGGGCCCAAGTAAGGTTTCCCACCCATAATATGGTTCTTTAAATCAAGGATCATAATTGTAAAGAGCATCCTTTTAGTCCTTGAAATTTATTTTCCAATAATAATATACTTTCTCTAAACCTATTCAATGTTCAGGTCATACTTGAGACCATTGTGCAATATTATATCCCTTATATCATCATATGAAGATGGGTACTCAATATTATTAATAATAAAACTCCTAACCCTATTGATTTAATTTACCTTGCAATGTGACTTCATATTCTATTATATCTTAGTTTTCAAACTAGATAATATTTTCCCCTTTTTGTTTATACTAACCTAACCTTCCTGGTCAACAAAAGTGATATGTTTATAATAGCAACAGGTTTGCAATCAACACTTTTCATTATGGTTAACAAGTTCCCATCTAGTAGATTTCCCTTGGACACCTTTAAGTCTATGTATAATTCCAAAGCTAGGTCTTAATTTAATCTTGGCATCACTGTCAATCACAATCTAAAGGACATTTGACAAAAGGAACATTGTCAAAAAATCAATGACAATGATGTCTCATTCAAATCGTTTTGATTTCTAAGACGTAAGTGCATTAGTCTTGATCATTAATGGATCCAAAATGTAATAGATAGTTGCACCCTCATACCATTCTCAATATTAGGTCTTTGGTTCTAATCATCATACCTATTTTGTAAGGTTTTCAAAGTTTTCCATGAAAGTAGAATTTTTATTAACATTAATAACAATTTACAATCGTGTATATGAACTTTATGGATGATCAAAATAAAACATAAATCTAACTAAATCTCTATTTTCTCTAAGGTTGAGATAAAGCGAAACGTTAATTGGGAGAAGCATTTTGGCCACCAAGTGACTATTTTGAAGGTTAAATGCAGTTAAAATGTTACTAGCATATTAAAAAATGTTTTTTGTATTAATGTAAGCATGATATTTCACACCATCTAAGAATTCTAAAAACAATAGAATTAATAGATTTGTAGTTTCAGATCCCTCTAAAACGTGTTTTTTCCTCAATCAAAAACATAGAATTAATAGAGATAATATTATGTAGATTAGATCCTCTAAATGTAAGGAAATAAATAATAGAACAACAATTCATCTAATATATAAATTCATTGTTTAATAATAACAGAGGAAGACTTGACTTCGAATAAATACTTCACACTATCTATTTACCAGCAGTTGCACAATATTCAATGAGCAATGGAATAGCCGATAGGTACAAACCGATTTTGTTTTGTAATGGCGGTATAAACAACAGCCATTCGTACCAAAACACCACTCCCCTATCACATTCACCATAGCCTGAAACTGTGAGGAATGGCTTACACATCACATTAATGTGTCAAGCTTACCTAATCTAACTTCAAGAAATTCAAATGTAATAATTTTACGCTGGAAGGAAATGTTCATTAAATTTTGTCAGAAACTAATTCAAATGTAATAATTACTCTAAAATCAATGAGTGAAACAACTTGGAGAAATATGGTCAGAAACTAATCAAACATGACATATATTAAAGGTGAGTATTATTCTATCACAGGTTCTTTTAGAATTTAATAATTTAAAATAATTTAGATACAAATGGATCGCATTTAATTAGATAATTTAAAATTCTGATTAAATTTCTATTAATTTCTTTTAATTATATAATTCTATAAAAATTAAAACAGTTAATTATAAATGAATTCAAATGATTTATCAAATTGCATTATTATAAATAATAAGATGGAATTAATAACTTTATATATATTATTATCTTATCTGCTGCTGTTCTACCTATCTAATAACTTTACTTTTACCAACTTAACTTGAATTTTTCATATTTATTTAATTTTTCATATTTATTTTAGTTCCACCTCTTTGGTTCCACGCTATTCAATGCAAATAATTCAATCATAACTACACCTTCCCGATCGAACAGTTTTCTCCCAGCCCAACTATCCAACTTTATTCTGTCATCATCTTTTGACAACTAATGAGAAGTAGCTCGTTACCTCGTTCAAAGCGCCCACTATTGCTGTTTGGCTTGCGTCTCTTTTTCATTCCCAATTTTCCACTACTTCTTACATATCATGGGCGCAGCTGCAATCATCTTAACTGTTTTATTTGCATTCAGATCCATTTCAATTGTCTTCTCTCTTCATTGTTCAAGTAAAACTAATTGTATTCTTCTCGTCTTATGTGTGGCCTCCTCTATTACCGCTACATATTACGACTCCAATTTCCTTACCCTTGTAAAGAAAATCCAACACTCGGCTCTCCTTGTTACCTATTTGGTGTATGGATTCCACAGAGATTGAAATCCATTCCTATTCCTTGTGCCCGATATCGATGCAGGTGATGACAGACCTTGTCACGCTCTGCACCGGTGCGACCTACGACCGACACAGCATCGATAAGTGGATGTGCACCATGGGAAAGAACACCTGCCCTGTCACAAAGCATGAATTAAACATATAAATAAATGACAATGCACAATGCACCTCTTAAGAATGGAACAACTTGCGGGCGGGAGGCAATTTTGCATGGTGAGCAAAACGTTCATGCGGCGCCCATTTAATTAATGACAAGATAAATGACAAAGCTCACGGGAATGCTGTCGTTGTGACCCAGGGCAGCCATGGCGGAGTAAATAGAGTCAATCCGAGTGTCCAGCATGTTGTTGTACGTGAAGCCCTTGGGATCCTTTACCCCGAGAGACTGGCCCAAGAGCACATAATCGAGGGATTCTTCTTTGGGGTTGTCTCTGTAGGCAAAATAGGGATAGGCGTTCACCATGAAGGGGGCCCCTGTTTCCTCTAGAAACTTGAGCAGAGGCTTCATGATGGGCAGCAAAGCGGGCGTGAATGTGGCGGCCGAGGGAGGGAAGGAGCTCTCAAGGACGGCCATGCTGTGCGCAGTAGAGACCTTTATCTTGTCCGCCACACCCAACAACACGAGCGCCGCATGAACGTTTTGCCCGCCATGCAAAATTGTTGTGGATCAATTATACTTGGCTTTTCAAACATCCTCGGCCAGGTAGAGTGACCCTTGAGCCTCGGTCCACTTTACAATGAATAAATGATAGTACTTTGATACGTCAGACTGTTTTCCGTTCGGGCATCATTGATTACCGGCAATTCGTGGGGGTTCCCGCCGGCGTCAGACTGGGGGAAATGCCGGTGGGGTTCCCCCACGTATAATAGCCTATCGGCTAATAAAGGCAAATGAAAGAACCAAGTCTTTCTTATCTGTTGTGGCTGACTGGCTCCTCTTGAGGCTCGTCCATTGAAGTAGATATCCTTTCTTAGCAATGCAGTCTATGCGACAGACCCGATACGCCATCCAGTTTTTTCCCTCGGCCCAATGATATCTCCCAACCTTACCACAATCGATGGTGTGTTCCTTAAATACATTTTATCAAATCCATTTCGTTGCAGGCAGAGAGGACGCATACCACAACTGGGGAAATTTGGCTTTGACGCCTACCAATTGCATCTTCTTGAAAGTTTCTAACGCCTTCTCAACAGATTGATTCTATATAAAATTTTGTGATCGCCCATCCCTTTTGTTCATATCCTCCATCAATTGCATTTACTTTTAACCCTTCCTGTCCTTTTTTATGTGCCTCCAAACTATTCTGCCTAGCTCTTCAATGCCCTCCTGATTTCTTTTCCTCCTATCCTCTCTTCACATCTCACCCAGGTCGACCGTCATTCTACATGACTTTCCCGGTTTCCCCTTATTTTTCCGCAAGTTTCTTCTCTCTTATTACGTCCCTCGATGCTCTCTTTTCCATGCCATTTCTTGCATTCTCTGTCATCCAACCAAACTGAATGTTTCTAAGGCTTTTCCGAAGAATTTGTTTTCTCCCCCTTGCGTGCCCTCTCCCCACCTGATTCTTCCACTCCTACCCGCGTCTCCTCTTGCTCGAGCTTTATAGCTTTCCTTCTTCCCACTCGCATGTGCCCTTCCTATACACACTCTCTCTCTGCCCACCGAGCTAGTCTTCTCTCTCTCTCACTGTAATCTTGTCCGTGTCCCTCTCTTATGCTCTCATCTCCACACGCCTATAGTTCCTGCCCAAAACAATGCATGCGTCCAGATGAACATGTTGTGGGGGTTTTAAGAATTCCCGAACCTTCTTTCCGCTGCGCAATATTTTCTTTCCTCATCGTATCTTCTATAAAACTCTCCATGGGGCCCAAGCAAAAAATAGAACGATCTAGAGTTGATAGTTTTGTTTGGTATTTACACCCCTTAGCTGCCTTGGCTTGAAAGTTTTCATAAGGCAATTAAGCGATTATGGATGCTTTTGTCAGTATGCTCAGGTCCTCCTATATTTAATTAAGTCTTACCTCATTAACGGTGAGGAATGCACTTAACTTCACGTGGTGTCCATGCCTTATCTATGGCACGACACCCCTTAGATCCTACGCACCATTCATTACCTAATCGACTTTGTAGATTTTTATTTTATGTTTGTTTATCTCTTTCATGAATCCCACGTGGATGTGGCTGATAGGGTTGTGACAAATTCACCGGGTAAGAAAACCCTAATTAAATAGCCTAAAAACATGGTTTTTGCAGAATAGTTTGGATTGGAGCGAGAATCCTTGAGGAAAGCCCTCACTTATAAATCAGAACAAGATCCCGTAAATAATATGAGCTGGACGATTTTAAGGGTTGCATAGATCAAATTGCAGTGCTAAGATAAGAATAAGATTGCAGCGATTAAATGCAGACAGTAGAAATAAGGATGTGCATCGATTAGATTTGGAGATCTGATTACATTTGATTTGATCCTGTTTTTTAAGAAGTTTTATGACAATCTCTTTTGAGACAACTTTTTGCCCACACTGAGACAACTTTCAGACTTCAGACTTGAGTTTTATGACAACCTTTTTTAAGACAACCTTCAGACTTGAGACAAAACTCGAAATGAAAGCTGGTACAAAATATAGCCTATCTATTAAATTAATTATTATTTTTTTATATTATACCAGTTAATACAGTTTTCTTTGGTTAATGCTTTAATCATGATACTCTAAACAGAAAGCAGGAGACCTTTCCACGGCTTTAGGAAATTAAATATAATTGATATTTTGTAAATTTATTCCACTGAATTGAAATTACAACGTAACAGCTGCATTAACTCTTCAAGGGGAAGAAATACAACCATTCTTTTTAGGTTCAATAACTCAAAACAATCATTACTTCCCCTTTAACATTCAGCTTGACCAGACATGTACAAAACCTCTCCTATTGCCAGTAATGATTTCATTTCTTTCCTCTTCATAGAACAATACAGTGATATCTTCCAAAGCTTCTTGAACGGTGTTTTGGATTATTGTTGCATTAGGCTGATTCCTACAACTTATACCCACATTGCCACTAATCTCAGCGCAGCAATTTCCGGTCAAGCTGTCGCTAATTTTTATTAATCTATTTCTTTTATCCGAAAATTTCTTGTAAGAAATAAGCAACTCTTCGTCATGAGTCAAATGACGATTACAACCAAGAGGCCTACGATGCCTTTGCAAGTGATCTCTGTAAGAAGCAACCAACTTGCCTGTCAAATTCCATACAAAAACAGTCCCACTGTGAAATGTCAAGAACAATCGTTTCTTATACAAGAAAATAAATGCACAAGGCTTCTTCTTGAACTCTTTTTTTCTCACTTCAATCATCTTTTCATTCTGAATATCAACCATTTGCATGCATTCATTCTCTTGTTTAACGAGTATCTTCTCATGGAAGAGCTCAACAAAATCAATCCTTTGATTGGGTATTAGTGCATGATTGATAAATTTCAAAACAGTTCCATCTTCTACAGATAATATCTTCAGAGGAAGAATCCTTCCACAAGCAGATCTTTTTAATATTAAGAGGATTATACCAACATTGGTCATTATTTCTTCAATTTCTTTGTCAGATATGGAGTACAAGAGTGTATAGTTCTTCGAATCAAATACCTTGTAAGTACAATCATCTGAAAAAGTAATAAGTTTCCCATTGATATCATCAAACTCTACGATACCAGGCCAAGTCAGCTCCTCACTCTCAAGTAAAGCAAAACCAGCATCTGGTTGAGCTCTTCTAATGCACTCAAGTGGCGTTGTTCTGATCTTCATTAAGAATGTATCTGAAGCATCTGGTTGAGCTGATATTGTAACGAGAGAATTGTTTATCTTGTTATAGAACATGGTTTCAATTACTTCCTGTGGACTTAAATTCAAGTAACAAAGCCTTTTATTTGTGTGTCTATCAAATGCAGCACAGAGACCTGACTCTGCCAAAGAAAATATACTACCGTGAGCTGTAACTATTTGTCCAATCTTGGATCTTTGATTTCTATAGTGATAACAAATATCAATCTCTTCTTGCAACTGAAAATTTCGGAACCGTATCTGAGGATGAGCATTTCTCAAGGCCAGCTTGTTACCATTCTCACGGCTTTGAAGTTTGTGGGCAATGTTGAAAATTTCTGAACTCTCTTCTTTTTCCCTTCCATTGTAGTATCAAAACAATCTATAAAAAATGAAGAATTAATGCTGTTTCTAATCATATTTTCTCTATCCAATATTATATTCACTACGCAGTTGTGTATATTATTATATATTATTATGTTAAAATGTTCAGGACAGAAATCTATTTCCTATCTAAATCTTTTAAAAGTGTGTTTTTAATCTTGTTTTATTTATAAAATTGAAAATAAAATAAAAAATCTATTGTTTATATAGAATAAGATAAAATCAAAAGCTTCAATCGCTAGCAATTCACCATCAACAATTTATCTTGAGAAAATTCATCCCATAACAAATTCATTTCATAAAAAATTCACCGTCATGAATTGCTGGTGGTGAATTTTCCATGAGATGAATTTGTCAAACAATATAGTAATATTACCATAATTCCTATGTGTGATTGAATCACCTTCATTGCTCTCCTCCATTTTCCTTTATATGCTACCTTGCCCTCAGATTTATAGTATGCAAGAATGAGCCTAATGATAGTGATAACAAAATATCAAAGATAGTGGTAGATTGCTTGGAGAAGCAAGGAAATAGGGTTAGGGCAAAAATAGGGTTTAGTTAAGGATGGACGGGGAGATTGAAAGATAATAAAATCTTATCAAAGGTGGAGGTTAATTGGGATAAAGGAGGAGATTGGCACAAAAAAAAGAGGTTGGTGAAGTAAATTAAATAATTATAAGATAAAGACTAATTTAATTTGGCGTTTCTATGAAGGCTAATTTTATTAATAAATAAAAAATGAGATAAAGACTAATTTGTTCACCTTGATAACTTTTTTTATTTGAAGAACTTTTTCTATTACTTAAGAGTTGTTTTATTTTTCTTTAAGATTATTTAAGATTAATATTTATAGTTTATTGAGAGAACTATTTTTAGAAGTAGGTTTTATTATTGCATCAACAAAATAATAAATTATAAATAATTTTATACTTTTATTAAAAAAAAAAATACACATAAAATAGTAAAAATAGTTTTTTTTTTTTTTAATTTATGTAATATAAGTGTTCATCCTACTCTTTAATAAAATATTTTTAAATTTAAAATAAAATAATGTAATAGTGGAGGAGAAAATAGAAAATAATTAAATAAACATAATTTATTTAATTGTAGAAGAAATAATTATTTAATTATAAAATAAAAATGAATAATGAATAACTAAATAAGTAAGAATTTATTTAATTATAGAGAAGAAGGGACATTAGTGACATAATTAAAAAGATATTATTTTATTTAATTAATCAAAAGGAACATGGTTTAGAAAATAATCAAATAATTAAATTTTACTTATTAAAAGTTTACTTAGAAAGAAATTTAGTAATAGTAAGTGTTCTCTTATCTTTATAAATTTATAAAAATTGTTTGTAAATATTATATAAGTATGAAAATTTGATTGATTATCTATAGATTGACTAGTTATTTCAATGCTAAGAATTATGTCTCAAAAATAAAATAAACTAAACCTAAGGAGGGTATGATGATATGGTAGGGAAGAGAGATTAGTATTTTACACATTGATGGAAGAATAGCTTACACTTTTTTAAAGGGTGTCTTTACAATTAGCACTATTTATGTAAAATAAGAATTGACTTATATTCAAGAAAACTATTTTCATAAGAGTTGATAAAGAAGTTTAGATTAGATGTGGATGATATTTTTTATTAATGTTATAGTTAAGGTGTATAGAGTAAAGAGTAGAACTACTACATGTTAACCAGTAATGGAAGTGGGAGATTATTATGGTATATGATAATCTTTTTAATGAAGTTGTAGAGATAATTTATTTTCATAAGTTTGTATTTAGAGACTAATTTTGTTGTAAGATTATGATAAAATATTAATCATTAAAAGCGAACTAAAAATATAGAATGATAAATAAGAGAGAGATACACCATTTATGTATATTAGGGTTACAATATTGAACTCTCTTTTTCATCTAGTTAAGAAAAATATTCATTAATGTTGGTGGTAGATTCATATTTAATCTTCAAAATAACCATTATAACCTAAAAATATGATGTTATGTGTTTATGTTTATGAGTTTCTCTGCATACATCTAATGTTGTGTGTTTGTGTTTATGATTTTACCAATTTCTTTTATGTCTAGCCTATCCATATTCTAATTCAAGTTTAATGGTTAATCACATGTACCTTTCATTGGATTATTGAAATTTGTACATTGCTTGCTTATATTGTTACTATTGTTGGTTGCCAATTTTCTCAACATTTGACATTAGAAAATGAGAAAGGCACGACTTCTTAAAAGTGTTGTAAGATATTTAGTCGATAGACTATTTGTGTGAACTTTGGTCAAAATTTTTGTCAACCTTCCCCGTTTTTGAGTTTTTCGACGTTGGGGAAAAGGTGGTGGATTGTTTTTTAAAAAGCATTTGGTGCACCTATAGAGAAGGCCAACAAAATGGAATCAACATTAATTGTTGTATGGTTTATGTGTAGTGGTGATGGTTGTAAGTAACACCTGCCCTTTAAAATCCTTGGAAAACAAAGAAAATGTCTGCTCAATTTTTGATAAGGCATTGTTGGGTGTTGTTCTCTAGGTTTACCTTGTTGTTGAAGATAGTTGTGAGTGAGGAGGGAAAGCTTTTGTGAAGGTGCATGTGTGACCATCGGTTGTGGAATTTTTATGAAGGTGGTTGGAGGTTATTTTTTGTTTTTTGCATAGGGTGATGGTTGCAAAAGTAGTACAAAAGTGTTGGTTGTTCTCTAGGATATTTTTTGGGGATGGTTGTAACACAATGAAATAGTTAATGTTGTATAGTTTGTGTTTTTTGTCTGTAAGGCAGTTTTGATTGTTGTTCTCTAGCTCAAGGTATATTGTTTCCTTTTCAATAAGGTTCTATTGAAAAAAGAATATGTAGCTTGTTGAAACCAATATTGTTTGATTTATGGTTTGGCTTTTGCGGTGATGCTTTTGCAAGGGTTTGTTACTGTCATTTATAGTGTTTTGCAGGTTTTCCCATATGGGCGAATGTTGATATCAATATTGTTTCATTTATGGCTTTTTTTTGTTGCGATGGTTGTAATGCAATAAAATAGTTAATGATATGCAAGTCATGTTGTTTTTCATAAGGCGTTGTTCACTGTTGTTGTCTACCTTGGGCTATATTATTTCATTTATGGCTTATGTTTAGTGTGAATAGTTGGAATGCAATAAAATAGTCAATGTTATAGAGTTTATGTTGTTTTCCATAGGGAATTGTTGACCCCAATTTTTAGGCCTTCTAGCTCCCAAAAAGGTGGTTGATTGATTTTTAATTTTTAAATTAAAAGTGTTTAGCATGTTGATAGAGAAGGCCAATGAAATGGCATCAGTATTAATTGTTGTATGGTTTATGTGTAGTTGCAATGGTTCTAAGTAAGAAATATCTTTTAAAGGTTTGGAAAACATAGCAAATGTTTGCGCAATTTTTGAAATCCATTGGTTTATGGCTATATTGTTTGATTTTTGATAAGGTCCTATTGAAATTTTTTTTTCCCTAGGATGATGTTGAAACCATTATTGTTTCATTTTAGGTGTTAGTGTGTATGTCTGTATATTCATTACTTACATTTAGCTTTGAGGTGATGCATTTATCTAAGTATAGATATGTCCAGTTTTTAATATCAATATAGCTATTTTCTCCATACTCTAATATCTGTATAATTAGTTTTTGCTATTCTGAATGTTTATATGTCATTGTTGAGTGTTGTTCTCTAGCTTTGTCTATATCATTTTGGATTCTAACCATAATACAGTAGTATATATGATATAATTTATGTTGCTATCCATAAGGCATTGTTCAATGTTAGTATGTGGCTTTGGCAATATTCTTTCCTTTTTTATAGGGTTCTCTTGGAAAAAAAATTCCCTAGGTCATTGTTCAGCCCATTATTTTTATATTTATGGTGTGAGTGTGTATGTTTGCCTATGCGTTTTCAAAATTTTTGTTTTAGTTTATGCATTTATCTATATATAGATATGTCAAGTTTTTATATGAATATGATTGCTTACTTCTTGTCTAGTTGGCTTACCACATAGTGTTATATTTGCACAATCGGTGTTTGATATTTGAATGTTTACATGTATGTGTGGGTGTGTATGTGTGTATGTGGTCATTTTTTATAAGGTGCTCTTCAATAAATAATTTTCTATATTGTTGAAATAATTATTGTTTCATTTAGAGCTTCTATTTTGGGTGATCCCACAATACTAGTTTAGAATTTTTGGACAAACTAGACACTGAACTGATTTTTTTAACTAAATCTTCACTTTCGGGCTCCTATAGCAGCTAAACCGCGAGGAATTTGAAAATGATACAAACTAGTGATTTGTAATGTTTTTTCTATAGACTATAAATATAATTTTTTCACAAATTTTGGAATTAGATTGCACATCTTTTTCCATCTCCTTTGAATTTTTTTTTTTTTTAAAAACAACATTTTTAAGGATTGACGCTCACCGTATACAACATAATTTTTTTTGTATGAAGGATAAAATTCTATTTTTTTCAAATTTATATTTGTAACTATTATATCTGACATTTTCATTTTGTTTCATAGTGTTTTATTAAATATTTTTTCCTTGATCAAGTTTCAAAGTCAAACCAATTACAATTGAAACATAGTCGGACTGCAAGGAAAACTTTAGTGGTGAATCTTTGCCAATTGGCGAATTCTAGGAATCGGGCAAATCGAAATTGGTGAATTTACCATATCTAGTAGGGTGTTCAAATCACCAGGATTTCATGAATTATTGGTCCAATGCATGTCCATTCGCCAACGGTTTTTTTTTACGAGGCATGTTTAGGCAATAAATTCTCCATAATAGACTACGCGTTTCCAATGGATTGATTAATATTTTAGCTTGGAATCTTGGAGAGCATGTCATAAAACACCAAAATATTCGCCAATACTATTAAAACAACATTATATGAGGACCCATTTCGCCAATTAAAATTTACAAATAGTTGCTTGTGAAGACCCATTTTGCCAATTAAAATTTATAAATAGTTTCTTATGAGGACCTATTTTGCCTTGAAAATTACAAGGTATTGTTGTATAAGCACATGAGATTCACCAAATTTTTAACATACCATTTAAAAATCTCATGGAATTCGCCAATTATGGATTGATATAAATACAATTAAAATTGTTATTTTTTCTTACACATTTTGTTTTGTTTTGAGGTTCTACTTCTTGATTTAGAAGTTAGCGAAACCCAAAAATGTAGACTCAAAGGTGAGTGATCATTTCTTCATACTGTTATTAGTTATTAGTTATAATAATAATATTTCTTTATCTATTTTCCATTCTTTCTTCAGTCTTAAACATGATTTTCAGTAGGGAATGGGATCTATATTCTCTATCAGTCTGTCCTTCTTAAACAAGAAGACATTTTTTTTCCAACTTTTATTCAAAATGAGATATCAATATGTCGAGCAACAACTGCAAGGGTAAGATTCCTGAGGGTAATGAAGAGACTAGGAGGCCATCAAAACGCCCAAAACGTGGAGGTACCATACAGTCTTACTTTGGAATTGGCGAAGCTTCTAATCCATCAAATCAAGTTGGAGCTACACCATCAACTCTTCCACCAAATATTATTGAAGATGGCATTGACAATACCTCACAGGAAGGTCAAGGTGACATTGTCATTGTGTTAAATCAAAATGTATCAAATGAGGATTGCAATACCATAGAAGATGTTCCAAGGGATACCCTAGTTAGCCAGAATGAGATAATTGACTTGGATGAGGATGATGTTGGTAGTAGGAGAAGAAAAGGAAAATCAAAATTGGGGCATGAGTGGGAAATGACAAGGAATTTTCAAATTGGTTGGTTGTCGAAGTACCCATTCCTCGAACCAGTGGGGGTATCAAACAAAAAAAATATTGAAAGGGCAACAGAGGTCAAATGTAAGATTTGTAGTTGGAAATGTGGAAGAGACAAGAATATGCAACTAAAGCTTGATACTATAGAAAAGCATATCGATAAATTTTATGAAAAAAAATCATAGATGAAAAGGAACAATTTGTCGTATGATAGAAATAAAAGGAAGAATGTCTTCATGTTAAGTATGTCACGGATTATGGAGAGCATAACCATATAATTTTAAAGATTAAAAAATGTGAAGGTACACTTGAGGCTCATTTTGGAAAAGCCATGGTAGCAACAAATCTGTAAAAAAATGTTCAGATGAGTGTTGTTTTTCATATTTTTCCAAGGGGCGTCCTATGATAGACTATCCAAAATATTTTGATTTATTGTCTATTTGAGTGTTCTCCACTTTGCCTTCTCACATTGGTCAGTAAATGCTAGATGGTAATAGGTGAACTGTCTTGCTCAAGTGGAAATGCAAGATTTAAAGGAGAAATTAAAAGAGTCAAATTTCATTGCATTATCTTTAGATGAAGTTACTGAGGTAGACAATAAGTTTCTTGGTTTTGTATGCATTTGTATATTGTAGAACAACATGCTTTCCAAGCTCATCTTCTTTGTGTTCATAAAATGAAGGACAATTCAACATCGCAAAATGTATTTGAACTAGTTAGGAAATCTTTGAATGAAATTACAGGTATGGATGACTTGACAATTGCCAAAAAGTTGGTGTGTGTAGGAGCTGATGGAGCTGCAGTGATGCAAGGTCAAAGGAGCGGTCTTTGCACAAAGTTACAAACTACTTGTGCACCATACATGCTTGGCATTCACTACATGGCCCACATAATGAATTTAGCATTCAAAATTGTAAGTTTCCTAGAGTATCAAAATTTGAAAATCAAGTTCACGAGATCCACGCATACTTTTGCCGAAGTCCCAAATGTTTCCTTGAATTTTAACATTTTGCTAAGGGAATAACACTTTGAAACAAGCTTCTCAAGGATGTTGATACCATATGGATCTCCCTACATGGACCAGTGCAATGAGTTATTTCAGAATATTAATCCTTGATTGGAGTGATGTATGAGCATCACAGCATAATAGACAAAGCTCCTGGCCTATTACATAGGTTAAGCAATATAGAGACACTCTTGGCTTTAGCTAGTCCTCTCCCCATGCTAGATGAGATGAAAAATCTTGTGAAGAAAGCCCAAGATAGAACTATTTATATTTATGAATATTCCAATCTACGTAAAATTACATGCTTAGCCCTCAATCATCTATATCTAGGAGCTAATGGAGCTACAGTGATGCAAGGTCAAAGGAGTGGTCTTTGAACAAAGTTACAAACTACTTGTGCACCATACATGCTTGGCATTCACTGCATGGCCCACAGAATGAATTTAGCATTCAAAATTGTAAGCAAGTTTCCTACAGTATCAAAAGTTAAAAATCTAGTTTGCGAGATCCACGCATACTTCTGTCGAAGTCCCAAATATTTCCTTGAATTTCAACATTTTGTTGAGGCAATAACACTTTGAAACAAGCTTCTCAAGGATGTTGATACCAGATGGATCTCCCTGCATGGACCCGTGTAACGAGTTCTTTTAAAATATCAATCCTTGATTGGAGTGATGTATGAGCATCGCAACACAATAGACAAAGCTCCTGACCTATTACATAGGTTAAGAAATATAGAGACACTCTTGAATTTAGCTAGTCTTCTCCCCATGCTAGATGAGATGAACAATATTGTGAACAAAGCCCAAGATAGAACTATGTATATTTATGAATATGCCAATCTATGTAAACTTACATGCTTGGCCCTTGATCATCTATATCTAGATCTAACACAAGAAGGCGCAAATTATTTGATGTGGCAAAAAATTATTGATTTGAACAATCCTAATAATTATTTATAGTTTAATGCAAGAGGGCACTTATGTATCTATGTACATGGATATGAGATACCAATGTACCATTGTAAGACAACCAAGTGCTCTAGAAGAGAAGTACCTGTTAACGCGAAATATTTTAATGGTGATTGTTAAATCTGTTGTGATAATTTGAAGGAAATTGAAAAATCTCTTTCCTCAGAGATTCGTGAAATATTCCCTCGACATGAAATAATTGAATCCATGGGTATTGTGTATCCTCAATTTTGGGTAAACCGAGATAACCAAAAATATTTTCATGATCAAGTAAAAATCTTGATCGAACAGTTTTCAGAAAAGGTAACATACAATGACTAGACAATAGAAGGAATTTTAAATGAAAATAATCTTAGAAATCAATGTCGGAGTTTTGCAATAGCTATGAGGGACCAGTATAAATCCACGAGCAAGGAGAAGGCCTTTGAACCGGGATCAATAAAAAAGGTTTGGACAAGCTTAGGTTAGTGTGAAATATTGTGTGGTTCGATGTCAGAATATTTCAAACTTGTTGATTTATGTCAAACAATGATATTAGGATCCATGGAGGATGAGAGAGTTTTTAGTAAATTAGGGTTTTTGAAATCAAAGTTAAGAAAAAAACTGGACAAGAATTTGGAAAATTGCTTGAGGATGAAAGGAACAACGTATAATGTCAAAAAAAAATCCTTTTGAAAGGGCACTCGCAATCTAGAGGTCCACATGTGAAAGAAGAGGGACTGGGTTGTGCAACACAGGCTCTCCAATTCCAACAGTCATCAGTACTAGTGGTAGTGTTGATGGCACTGGGCCTAGGATAGATGACAATGATATTGAAATTGACATAAATCACATAATAAATTTTGAATTTGAGACATAGGCCGAAGAAAGTGCAGAGCAGACTCAGAATCAAGACGAATCTTTTACTTTATCTCAAGATGAACATTGATTTGAGGACCCTGACTCCGTTTGGGAAATGTCCAAGAGAATTAGCAGGTTTTAGGTATTTTTACTACACTTCATGAATCAGTTTCCATTGTTCCAAAGTCCAAATTGTAGTTGATGATCTATTTTATATTGTATTCAATGAACATTGAAATTGTGAATCATTGCACTTCATGATATCTTGTTTTATATTACACTCAATCACTGCATGAATCATATTCCAAACTGTAGTTGATGATTTTTTATATTATATTTCACTTCATGAATCATATGCCAAAGTCAAAATGTAGTTGATAATATTCTATAAATTATATAGTAATCCATCATCCATGAAATTGTGATATTAAAATTAAAATTTGATCTCGTAAAAGGAAAATTAATTTTTCTTTACAAAGAAAATAGCCTCCACCGAGTCCACCCCACTTATCTTCCACATATCAATAATCACAAAAATAAATGACACTTTGATTTTATGATTCATGAATTATGAAAAATGCAAATTGTAGAAATTTGTGTGACAAGATCCATATTTTAGCCTACATTGCATCCATAAAAAAATTTGAAATTCCATAGTGACATAGTCCTTTCCCCATTCCTAAAAAAATTCAATACCATCAGCCTAGAAATGCTTCATCGGCGGAACCCCCATCACAGTCCCATCGACGGCTCAATGAAAATAGCTCACAACCTAGTATCATTGTAACAATATTCTATCAGAATGAATCCTAAGGTGCTCTCCCAATATACCGATAGAGTCAAGTTGTCAACAAAAGTAACCACGAATTATAAACATGGTCCCTAGGTCCATGGGCATGAATTATCAAATATATAAAGTATATCAAGGGAACTATGGTGCATTGGGGAAACATTATCTGGCATCCCACCGATAGAATGAAGGATAGGTGTCCATCAATGGAGAGGGTGGCTATCGGTGAAATACTAACATGACATCCCGAGTCATCATGATGCGGTGCATTTATGAACTAGAATTGAAGTGAATTATATCACAAGTTGATCACATAGTTGTTACAAAATCCTGGAAGATTTCGCTTAGGGAAGAAGCAGAAAGCAAAAAACTTGGAGTTCTAACATAGCAAAGGCCAATGGACTATGGAGGCGACTCAACGAGACTCACGTAAGTACGTCAAACCCAAATGAGAAGCTATTTTCATCAAAAGCTTAAGATTTAAATAATGGAAGAGAGTATAGACAAACCCAAAGCTAAAAAATAGAAAACTGAAAAGCCTAAGAGACTCCTAAATGAAGATCCGATAGATCAATGCCCTGGGTTGGGGCCAAGACCCAAGAGGAGTGCTCAAATGAATCCTTCCATGGATCGACTATGGGACAAACATAAGGGCTTAGGGGATATTTGGACACTGCAACGAGGGTACGACCTCTTCATGTACCATAATAGAAAACAATTTAGGTTTCAACGAGTCTGCAATCCATGGAGGTTGAACCTGGGAAGACTTGTGGTGCCCAATGTGTTTGTGGATGCAAAGCTAATTAAAGCTCTTGCTATCAGATATGATCCCAAGAAAAGAACTATTCAGTCACATGGTGGGGGTGACATGCTTGTTATTTCTAGGGATCTCATTTCTAGTGTATTTCAGTTAGAGTGTTCACTGAGTTTATCATTCATGATCAAAGATATCTTGACAGAGTATCGCCACATGGATACCAGCTATAAGAGATGGAAATTACCTTTGCATAGGCCTAGGGATGAAGGAGGCCAACTCAAGAGGTTCTCTAGTAGTGAAAACCCTCCTTTCCATGAAGATTTGTTCGAAGAGTATTTCCAATACACCTATTATTCAGCTGGTTAGGTTTTATGAGTAGAGGTTTTTCCTCTCATGTTGATTGCCCCAAAGGTCTTAGTTGCAAACATAGAAAGAAAGGATGCCAGGCCATTTGATTATGCTAGCTACTTGGCCAATGCCCTACATCGAGGGCTTGAAAAGATTAAAAATAATAGTGATAATATTAATTTTTAACTATTAATTTTTAACACTATTCTTTGCTTATACATTTTCTATTGTGCGAGGGACAAGTCAGAGGGGTCTAGAGTGAAGAATTAAGGATAAAAGGTACAAATTAAAATGGAGATTTTAAAGCTATACAAATTTGGACTTCATTGTGGGATAGCTGATTTGGTAGGTCTCATTACCTTTATTTTGAAGATTTTTTTGTAAAACCATTGATGAAGTTGTTGGGGTATCTGTGCAATTATAACCTATCCCCATAAGTACAAAGATTTCTAAGACCAAAGGAAAATGACTGGAGAAATAAAGTTAATCATAACTGGGGATACTTGTATGCTTTCCCTAATTGTACAGTGATAAGGGTTTATGGGTTCGAGGGGCTCCACACTTGATGCCATGAGTAGTTCCTGACTGAATTTATTTTTTAGAAATTGTGAGGCAATTAGAAAAAATTGATTACAAACACCTCAAAGGACATAGAAAACAATCAATTATTCCCACCACCTTATGTTTTTGAGACTTTACAATGGTTGCTAATGAAGGATATGGAGAAATTGATGGTAAATTAGCACAGTACAACCTACCTCTAGATGATGTAAGGAAACAATTTGATGCATAAGGGTTTATTCACAAGGTAAGATCATCGCAGGGGCTATTAGGGTATGAACATTTTTTCTCAATCAAAGATGTCATAAGAAACCATGATGAGGCTTCCACCAAGGAAAGAATGGCCTCCTATAACAAGATTATGCTTGCAGAGGAATGGAAGAGAAAAAAATTCCCATCTTATTGAAAGGAATTTGGTGAGATACAGGATAATTTAACAAGAATTGAGCAACTCATTGCTCATGTCAATGAACTGGTAAAGGATGTTCCCCTAGTTTTTTTTTATGCACCTCATGCAACCTATTTAGGAGTACAAGTTGAAGAGATAGAGCCCTTGGATTAAATACCTTCACAACCTACTCCTGAGGTATTTTTTTTTGTAGATACTGATATAAGTGAAGAAGAGCAGAGTGATGAAGAGGGTGAGCAGGTCAAACAAATTAGTGCTCCTGCTATTGCGCAATATGAGCCCCCTCAAGAGAAAAATATTGTAAGATTTGAGGCATCAAATGAACTATCTGATGATGTGAGGGTCAGGGTTGGACAACGGTTTATTTCTAATTCTGATTTTGTTAAATCTTCTAAATTTAAATCATTTTTTTATGAATATAAAGGCAGAAATGAGACAACAGATACAGGATATCACTCTTGAACATGAGGTAACCGCTCTGGAGGAATTGAAAAGGGAGGTAGAAAAGGAAATGGAGTCCATCACTTCTGAAAGAGGAAGGGAATTTTTTCAAGAAGCAAGTGACAAAATGTATTCAGGATCTGGGTACAACCCAGACGAATCCACCTTACTTATTTGGTCACTATATCCCTATGATAAAAGACCTGCTATAATTAGTAATCCAAACCAAGTGTTTTTTCATCTCTTGGTTCAATGAGTAGTGGATACCAACCCTATGGAGACAATTGAACATAAATGTGGCAAAATTTACCAAAGCACAAATCAAAAAATTGATTAAGGAAAATGACAAACTGAAGAAGGAGCTAGCAAATCAGAGATAAAGAACATATTCCTCCTCCACATTAGATTTGTACTCCCCATGTCTTGAAAAAGGTAAGAGAGTTCTTGATGCATTGGCTGATGCATCCTACTGGAAGAATTTCCATCTTAAATCCCAGCGGAAATGCAAATAATTGGAGAAAGAAGTGAAAACCATAAAATATAACACTGTATCTGAAATAATAAAAGAAAGATTCAACAAAATGATGAAATGTGCTAATGAATATTGGAAAGTATTCAAACAGACATGCATTGCATTGGTGGAGAATGAATGATTGTAGCCTAGAATGATGGAGAAAAAAAAGGAGCTCGTAGATAAGAATGTCATGAAAGGACAAATATTGTTGACATATAAGAAGCTGGTAGAATTACATAATGGATATCATAATAGGCTTGGGGGAGATTTTGACTACTTTTATTCAGTCCCACTCTTGACACTTCATAATGGAATTGGAAATCCATGAGAATATGATGATTGGAAGGAAGAGCTTGTTGGGCTTTAACTACTACGTTGCAAGAAATAAATGACAAGGATATGGTTTTACAAAACACTCATAAGAAACTCGAAAAAATAATATCTCTGCAATATGATATGAAAGAGGTGATCTCTAATGTGGAAACCTACGCTGAACAGGAGTACATCTATCACCTCTCTGTAGTCAATTTGTTTATTTTCCAAACTGTAGATGTGTCATAATCAGATCCAACGGGACAACCATCAAATTTAGAGTAACAACACTAGCCAACAACATGATGAGTGCCCTATCATGGATTAGAATCCTTGAACATATCTTAGGTGGTCATGGGCTTCTGCTTGGATATTAACGGATTGGTGCATTCACCTGTGGTATTGTTTAATTAATAATTTGAGTTATGTTTAGTTGTCAAAAGTCATTACTTTTTGTAAGGGGTTTGTAGCTTGTTTCCTCTCATATATAAGAGAGATCAAGACTTGAATAGGAGATCAATGGATCATCACATCCTCTTTAATTAGACTTTAGAGTAGAAAATAGTAAGAAGATAGATAATAGATTGCACCAATTCACCCATCCATCTCATATCATAAACTATTTTTATAATGCATATCATTTGAACTTTGAATATCAATACAATAGAGAAGGTTACACATAATTACTATTTTGCTTTTGAGTGTTCAAGTACTTTTAATTACTATGTGGAAGTACATTTAATTTTTCAATACATTGAATTTGAATTCTTCAGGAATAGGGGCTATGACCATGGGGTTTTAGATTTATTTATGGACATGATCATTGATCAAGTAGTAATGTGGGCCACAAAATGGATCTTTTCACACAAATCTCTACAATTTGTGCTAATCATAAAATCAAATGTAGTGTATTTTTGCAGTACGTGGGATGTGGGTGATGTGTAAGACTGTAATTTGGTGGATACTGATTAGGATTTTTAGTCAAAACATAACATAAGCTAACAGTTCAACATCCATAACTTAGAAGCTCTACCAAGAAGTAAATATAATGAGCTAAGAGTTCAACATCCATAACTTGGAAGCTCTACCAAGAACTAAATATAATGAGCTAATAGTTCATCACCTTATAGTTCAAATGATAAAATAAATAATACAAATAATTGAACATCATCACATTACTGAAGTCTGAATTTGAGATTTTTAATTGATTTCACATGAAGGAGTACATATTGGAATTGGAAATGCAAAATCTTGCCAATTCCCAAAGACAAGTCTGCACAGAGGGGTAAGTGCACCAAGATGGTTCCCAAAAAGGGGACTTAAGTGGACATCTTTTTTTCTCAAATCGGGAAATACTAACCTTGGACATGAAATTGAGGATACTTAGACTCAAAAGTTTGAGATGCAACAAAAAGAAGGATTCAAGTGCTCCGATTCTACTTTCTAGACTACTAATTTATTTTGAAAATGGTTGAGATTAAGGGGTTCAAACGAGGGACGTACACAAATTGGTGTTTTTTTTGTCAGAAAAACATATCATAGCAACGCTTGTATGACCCTCGTACGGTGAACTTTTTTTTAGTATTTTTAAAATCACAACAGTCAGAAGTTAGCTAACAATATGTAGTTGATGCACAATTTTTCTAATAATTTTTTGATGAGTATTTGATTTTTTACTAATTTGTGAAGTGGACATTTCCTGAAAATAGAATTTTGGCCATGCTACCCCTAAAATTTTTGGAAACTAATTGATTTTTTTAATTTTTAATTTTTAATTTTATAGAATGGCGTCTAGTTTATAAAAATATAATTTATTTGAAAAATTGATGAACGGTTAATTTATAACAAAAAAATTACCAAACACTTATTTTTGTAAAAAAAAGAGACATACAGATAAAATAAATTATGGATGAAAGACTTAACATTTTCAGAAAGTGAAAAAAATTACATCGTTGGATAGCTAAGAGATAACCCAACATTACCCATGTGTTCAATTTTTTCGATATTGAACAATGTGCAATCCTGATAGTGAGCACGAACTCGATTATGAGAAATATGGTGGATTTTTTAAGAACACATCTCTGGTCATTGGGAATGCAATCCAAGACTTTTGGTTGGTATTCGAAGGAAAATGCCAAGCCTGAGGCTTAGGAATTCCCAAAGCAAGATATAACGCGCTCACGTTATATCTCACTTTTGACATGGTTTTTGCTTTTGCAGGGAACATGTCAACTAGGACATAACGTGAGCGCATTATAACGTGCTCGCATTATGTCTTCCTTTATGTTAAATTCCAATATATTGAATATATGCTGATATATTTATATGTTTGTATGTACATGTATGTCATTTATGTATGCATTCTTGTATGTATGTAAGAGTATATGTACATATGTATTATGCTTGTATGTATGCATTTATGTATTTCTTTAGATAGAGGGAGAATTTAGAGAGAGAGAGTCTAGAGAGATGGAGAGGCGGTGGAAGTGAGAGTTTAAGAGAGAGTGATTGGGAGAGAAGGGGTTGGAGTGAGGTGAAATTAGCTAGGTAGGGTAGGAGGGATAGAGGGAGGGAGAGAGAGAGTGGGGGTGGGAGAGAGAGAATTGAGGGAAAGGGAGAGAGAGAGTGGGTGGGAGAGAGAGAATTGAGGGAGAGGGAGAGAGAGAGGGGGGGAGAGAGAGAGAGAGATGGAGAGAGAGAGAGATTTATGTAGGTAGGGTGCCAAAGGGAGAGACTCGAGAGTGTGAGGGGGGTGAGAGGAAGAGACTTGAGAGATAGGTAGTGAGAGGGAGCATGAGAGAGATGGAGTGTGAGAGGGAGGGAGAGGGAGAGAGAGGGAGTGTGAGAGAGATGGAGTGTGAGAGAGGGAGTGGGAGAGAGAGGGAGTGTGAGTGAGAGACCTGAGAGAGGGAGAGGGTGTGGGAGGGAGTGACCTGATAGAGGTAGAGAAAGAGGGGGTGGAGTGAGAGGGACTTATCTAGGTAAGGTTGGAGGGATAGATAGAGAGAGGGGAGAGAGAAAAAGAGAGAGTTACCTAGGTAGGTTGCCAGAGGGAGAGACCTAAGAGAGAGAGGGGGTGAGAGGGAGAGACATGAGAGAGAGGGAGAGAGAGGTAGTGGGAGAGAGTGGGATGGAATGGGAGGGACATAAACAAAGATGTATAGAGGCAATGAGAGATAGGGATTGATTGAATGAGAGGTACACAGAAAGAGGGAGACGGTAGATAGAGACAATTAGAGAGGGTAGGAGGGAGTGAAGGAAGGAGGGACAGGTGAGATGTATAGATAGAGAGAAAGTGATAGGGGTTGAGGGATTAGGGTGGAGGACCTATAGGGTTGATGGTTTCTAAGGTATTAGGGTTTAAGATTTGAGGGTTGAGGGAATAGGGTCGATGGTAGAGGGTATTTGGTTGAGGGTATAGGGTAGAAGGTTTAAAGGTTTAGGGTTAAAGGGTTTGGGGTTAAGGGTTTAGGGTTTAGGGTTTACTTTGTTGAGGGTAGAGGGTTTAGGGTATATGTTTGACGGTATATGGTTCAAGGATTAGGTTCAGGGTCCAATGTAAGGGGTAGAGGTTTTAGGGTTTAAGGATTAAGGGTTGAGGGATTCAAGGTTGAGGGTTCAGAATTGAGGGTTGAGCGTTTAATGTATAGGGTAAAGGGTAGAGGGTTCAAGGGTTGAGGGTTGAATATTGAGGGTTTAAGGTATAGGGTTGATGGATTAGGGTTGAGGGTCCAATATATAGGGTAGAGGCTATAGGGGTTGAGAGATTAAGGATTGAGGGTTTAGGGATTAGGGTAGAGATTTTTCTTGGATTTCACGGCATAAGGGTTAAGGGATTAACGCTTAAAGTAGAGAGTATTGGGTTGAGGGTAGAGGGTAGAGGGTAGAGGGTTTAATAGTTTAGGGTTTAAGGGGTTAGGGTTGAGGGTCGAGGGTTTCAGTTTGAGTGTTTAAGGGTTTAAGGGTTGAGGGTTTAAGTTTCAAGAGGGTTGAGGGATTAGGCTAGAGAGTTTATTAAGTGGGTTTAAGGGTAGAGGGTAGAGGATTGATGGTAGAGGGTAGAGGGTTTATGGGTTAGGGTTTAAGGGTTTATGGTTTAGGGATGAGGGATTAATAGGTTATAGGGTAGAGGTTATAGGGGTTGAGGGATTAGGGTTTAAGGGTTAATGGTTGGGGGATTAAATTTTAAGGGTTGAGGGTACACGGTTGAGGGATTAAGAGGGTATAGGGGTTGAGGGATTAGGGTTTAAGGGTTGAGGGTTGAGATTTCAAGGATTAAGAGGGTATAGGGGTAGATGGATTAGGGTTGAAGGGTTGAGGGTTGAGGGATTAAGAGGGTATAGGCGTTGAGGGATTAGGGTTTAAGGGTTGAGGGTTGAGGGTTCAAGGATTAGGAGGGTATAGGGGTAGAGGGATTAGGGTTGAAGGGTTGAGGGTTGAGGTTTGAGGGATTAAGAGGGTATAGGGGTAGAGGGATTAGGGTTGAAGGGTTGAGGGTTGAGGTTCGAGAATTAAGAGGTTATAGGGGTTGAGGGATTAGGGTTTAAGGGTTGAGGGTTGAGGGATTAAGAGGGTATAGGGGTTGAGGGATTAGGGTTTAAGGGTTGAGGGTTGCGGGTTCAAGGATTAAGAGGGTATAGGGGTAGAGGGATTAAGGTTGAAGAGTTCAGGGTTCAGGGTTCAGGGATTAAGAGGGTATAGGGGTTCAGGGATTAGGGTTTAAGGGTTAAGGGTTGAGGGTTCAAGGATTAAGAGGGTATAGGGGTAGAGGGATTAGGGCTGAAGGGTTGAGGGTTGAGGAATTAAAAGGGTATAGGGATTGAGGGTTGAGTTTTGAGGGATTAAGAGGGTATAGAGGTTGAGGCATTAGGGTTTAAGGGTTGAGGGTATAGGGGTAGAGGGATTAAGGTTGTGGGGTTGAGCATTGAGCGTTGAGTTATTAAGAGGCTATAGGGGTTGAGGGATTAGTTTTTAAGGGTTTAAGGTTGAGGGATCAAGAGGCTATAGGGGTTGAGGGATTATGGTTTAAGGGTTGAGGGTTCAAATATTAAGAGGAAATAGGGGTAGAGGGACTAAGGTTGAAGGGTTCAAGGTTCAGGGATTAAGAGGGTATAGGGGTTGAGGGATTAGCGTTTAAGGGTCGAGGGTTTAAGAGGGTATAGGGGTTGAAGCATTAGGGTTGATGGTTCAAAGATTAAGAGGGTATAGGGGTAGAGGGTTGAGGGTTGAGGGATTAAGAGGGTATAGGGGTTGACGGATTATTGTTTAAGGGTTGAGGGTTCAAGGATTAAGAAGGTATAGGGGTAGAGGGATTAGGTTTGAAGGGTTGAGGGTCGAGGGTTGAGGTAGTAAGAGGGTATAGGGGTTGAGGGATTAGGTTTTAAGGGTTGATGATTCATGGATTAAGAGGGTATAGGGGTTGAGGGATTAGGGTTTAACAGTTTAGGGTTCAGGGTTCAAGGATTAAGAGGGTATAGGGGCAGAGGGATTAGGGTTCAAGGTTTCAGGATTCAAGGATTAAGAGGGTGTATGGGAGAGGGATTAGGGTTGAAGGGTTGAAGGGTTGAGGCTTGAGGGATTAAGAGGGTATAGGGGTTGAGGGATTAGGGTTTAAGGGTTGAGGAATCAAGGATGAAGAGGGTATAGGGGTAGAGGGATTAGGGTTGAAGGATTGAGGGTTGAGGGATTAAGAGGGTATAGGGGTTGAGGGATTAGGGTTGAAGGGTTCAGGGTTCAGGGTTCAAGGATTAAGAGGGTATAGGTGGTGAGGGAATAGGGTTTAAGGGTTTAGGGTTCAGGGATTAATAGGGTATAGAGTCTCAAGGATTAGGGTTTAATGGTTGAGGATTGAGGGTTCAATGATTAAGAGGGTATAGGGGTTGAGGGATTAGGGTTGAGGGTTGAGGGATTAAGAGGGTATAGGGGTTGAGGGATTAGGGTTTACGGGTTGAGAGTTCAAGGATTAAGAGGGTATAAGGGTAGAGGGATTAGTGTTAAAGGGTTGAGGGTTGAGGGTTGAGGTATTAAGAGGGTATAGGGGTTGAGGGATTAGGGTTTAAGGTTTGAGCATTCAAGGATTAAGAGGGTATAGGGATAGAGGGATTGGGGTTTAAGGGTTGAGGGTTGAGGGTTCAAGGATTAAGAGGGTATAGGGGTAGAGGGATTAGGGTTGAAGGGTTGAGGGTTGAAGGTTGATGGATTAAGAGGGTATAGGGGTTGAGGGATTAGGGTTCAAGAGTTGAGGTTGAGGGATTAAGAGGGTATAGGGGTTGAGGGATTAGGGTTTAAGGGTTGACAGTTGAGGGTTCAAGGATTAAGAGAGTATAGGTGTAGATGGATTATGGTTGAATGGTTGAGGGTTGAGGTTTGAGGGATTAAGAGGGTATAGGGGTTGATTAATTAGGGTTTGAGGATTGAGGGTTCAAGGATTAAGAGGGTACAAGGGTTGAGGGTTGAGGGTTGAGTTATTAAGAGGGTATAGGGGTTCAGGGATTAGGGTTTAAGGGTTGAGTGTTCAGAGATTAAGAGGGTAGAGGGGTAGAGGGGTAGAGGGATTAGGGTTTAAGGTTTGAGGGTTGAGGGTTGAAGTATTAAGAGGGTATAGTGGTAGAGGGATTAGGGTTGAAGGATTGAGGGTTGAGGTTTGAGGGATTAGGAGGGTATAGGGGTTGAGGGGTTAGGGTTTAAGGGTTGAGGGTTCAAGGATTAAGAGGGTATAGTGGTAGAGTGATAAGGATTGAAGGGTTGAGGATTGAGGTATTAAGAGGGTATAGGGGTTAAGGGATTTTTGTTTAAGGGTTGAGGGTTGAGGGTTCAAGGATTAAGAGGGTAGAGGGGTAGAGGGATTAGGGTTGAAGGGTTCAGGGTTTAGGGTTTAGGGATTAAGAGGGTATAAAAGATGAGGGATTAGGATTTAAGGGTTGAGGGTTGAGGGTTCAAGGATTAAGAGGGTATAGAGGTATAGGGATTAGGGTTGAAGGGTTGAGGGTTGAGGGTTGAGGGTTGAAAGATTCATAGGGTATAGGGGTTGATGGATTAGGGTTTAAGGGTTCAGGGTTCAGGGTTCAAGGATTAAGAAGGTATAGGGTTAGAGGGATTAGGGTTGAAGGGTTGTGCATTGAGGGTTGAGGGATTAAGAGGGTATTGTGGTTGAGGGATTAGGGTTTAAGGGTTGAGGGTTGACGGGTTCAAGAATTAAGAAGATATAGGGGTAGAGGGAATAGGGTTGAAGGGTTCAAGGTTCAGGGTTCAGTGATTAAGAGGGTATACATGTTGAGGGATTAGGGTTTAAGGGTTTTGGGTTTAGGGATTAAGAGGGTATAGGGGTTCAAGGATTAGGTTTTAAGGGTTGAGGATTGAGGATTCAAGGATTAAGAGGGTATACGGGTAGAGGGATTAGGGTTGATGGGTTGAGGGTTGAGGGTTGAGGGATTAAGAGGGTATATGGGTTGAGGGATTAGGGTTTGAGGTTTGAGGGTTAAAGGATTAAGAGAGTATAGGGATAGAGGGATTAGGGTTTAAGGGTTGAGGGTTGAGGGTTGAGGGTTGTGGTATTAAGAGGGTATAGGGGTTGAAGGATTGAGGTTTAAAGGTTGATGGTTGAGGGATTAAGAGGGTATAGGGGTTGAGGAATTAGGGTTTAAGGGTTGAGGGTTAAGGGTTCAAGGATTAAGAGGGTATAGGGGTAGAGGGATTAGGGTTGAAGGGTTGAGGGATTAAGAGGGTATAGGGGTTGAGGGATAAGGGTTTAAGGGTTGAAGGTTGAGGGATTAAGAGGCTATAGGGGTTCAGGGATTAGGGTTTAAGGGTTGAGGGTTGAGGGTTCAAGGATTAAGAGGGTATAGGTGTAGAGGGATTAGGGTTGATTGGTTGAGCATTGAGGGTTGAGGGATTAAGAGGGTATAGGGGTTGAGGGATTAGGGTTTAAGGGTTGAGGGTTCAAGGATTAGAAAGGTATAGGGGTTGAGTGATTAGGGTTGAAGGGTTGAGGGTTGAGGGTTGAGTTATTGAGAGGGTATAGGGGTTGAGAGATTAGGGTTTAAGGGTTGAGGGTTAATGGATTAAGAGGGTAGAGGGGTAGAGGGATTAGGGTTCAAGCATTGAGGGTTGATGGTTCAAGTATTACGAGGGTATAGGAGTAGAGGGATTCGGGTTTAAGGGTTGATCATTGAGGGTTGAGGGTTGAGGTATTAAGAGGGTATAGGGGTTAAGGGATTAGGGTTTAAGGGTTGAGGGTATAGGGGTAGAGGGATTAGGGTTGAAGGGTTGAAGGGTTCAAGGTTCAGGGTTCGTGGATTAAGAGGGTAAAAGGGTTGAGGGATTAGGGTTTAAGGGTTGAGGGTTGAGGGTTCAAGAATTAAGAGGGTATAGGGGTAGAGGGATTAGGTTTGAAGGGTTGAGGTTTGAGTGATTAAGAGGTTATAGGGGTTGAGGGTTCAAGGATTAAGAGTGTATAGGGGTAGAGGGATTAAGGTTGAAGGTTTTAGGGTTGAGGGATTAAGAGGGTATAGGATTGAGGGATTAAGAGGGTATAGAGGTTGAGGGATTAAGAGGGTATAGGGGTTGAGGGATTAGGATTTAAGGGTTGAGGGTTGAGGGTTCAAGGATTAAGAGGGTATAGGGGTAGAGGGATTAGGGTTGAATGGTTTAGGGTTAAGGGTTGAGGTATTAAGAGGGTATAGGGATTGAGGGATTAGGGTTTAAGGGTTGAGGGTTGAGGGTTCAAGGATTAAGATGGTATAGGGGTAGAGGTATTAGGGTTCAAGGGTTCAAGGTTCTCGGTTCAGGGATTAAGAGGGTATAGGGATTAAGGGATTAGGGTTTAAGGGTTGATGGATTAATAGGGTATAGGGGCTGAGGGATAAGGGTTTAAGGGTTGAGGGTTAATGGTTCAATGATTAACTAGGTATAGGGGTAGAGGGATTAGGGTTGAAGGGTTGAGATTTCAAGGTTCAGGGATGAAGAGGTTATAGGGGTTGAGGGATTAGGGTTTAAGGGTTGAGAGTTGAGGGTTCAAGGATTAAGAGGGTATAGGTGTAGATGGATTAGGGTTGAAGGGTTCAGGGTGTAGGGTTTAGGGTTTAAGAGGGTATAGGGGTTGAGGGATTAGGTTTTAAGGGTTGAGGGTCGAGGGATTAAGAGGGTATAGGGTTTGAGGGATTAGGGTTTAATGGTTGAGTGTTAGGGTTCAAGGATTAAGAGGTTATAGGGGTAGAGGGATTAGGGTTGAATGTTTGAGGGTTGAGAGTTTGGGAATTAAGAGGGTATAGGGGTTGAGGGATTAGGGTTTAAGGGTTGAGGGTTCATGGATTAAGAGGGTATAGGGGTTCAAGGATTAGGTTTTAAGGGTTGAAGGTTGAGGGTATATCTCTCAACCCTAATCCCTCAACCCTCTCTCTTTCTCCTACTCTCCCCCTCTCTCCCTCCTACTCTCTCTTTCTCCCCTTCTCCCACTCTCTCTCTCTCTCCCACTCTATCTTTGTCCCAAACTCACCCTCTCTCCTTCCCTTTCTATCTCCCCTTCTCTCAATCTCTCCCACTCTCTCTTTCTCCCACTCTCCCCTTCTCGCACTCTCCCACTCTCTCCCACTCTCTCTTTCTCCCACTCTCCCACTCTCTCTTTCTCCCACTCTCCCCCTCTCTCCCTCCCTCTCTATCTCCCACTCTCCCCCTTTCTCCCTCCCTCTATATCCCTATCTCTCCCACTATCTCTTTCTCCCCCTCTCCCTCTCCCTCCCTCTCTCCCTCTTTCTATCCCACTCTCTCTTTCCCACCCTCTGCCTATCCCTCCCTCTCTCCATCTTTCTCTCCCACTCCCTCTCCCTCCCTCTCTCCCTTTTTCTCTCCCACTCTCTCTTTCTCCCACTCTCCCCCTCTCTCCCTCCCTATCTATCTCCATGTATCCCACTTTCTATTTCTAACCCTCTGCCTCTCCCTCCCTCTCTCCCTCTCTCTCCCTCTCTCTCTCCCACTCTCCCTCTCCCTCTCTCTCTCTCTCTCACACACACACAGTCACCTCTATCTCCTCTACTATAAGGGTGCAAGGGACAACTATATAATTAGGATAGCGGGTAAAGACAAAGAGGGAGAAAATAAATATACTATGATAACCATATTTCACATAACACACTTGCATTATAAAGTGCTCATGTTATAACATGCTCATGTTATAACGTGCTCACATTATAACGTGGGCATGTGTTGTACTCCACTAAAACAGTAAAAAACTCTATATACCTATGATTTCAAGGCCCACAATCTACATATTCCCCTGGTTTTGTGCATGCTCTGACAAAAAAATAGCTTTTTAATGATGTTGTGAAGTGTGCAAGCATGTTTTTGACATTCCATCACCTTTTCCATGATATTTCTACCACCTTTCCATAAAATAGCATATTTTTCACATTGAAAGACATATAATATCAATTGAAGTTTGAATTCCATTGAAAATTGATATACAATTGAACTTTGGAGGGGAACAAGCTTTTGAAAAAGTCAAATTGTTGTGGAGTTTAAAGAAAGAAGAAGCTAAGGCTACATAATTGGGTTGAACTCCATTTGAAAGTCTAGTATTTTAGGTATGTGAAGTCTTTACAAATTTTATTTCATTCTATTATGGCTTTCTTTCATTTTTGTTTGTCATTATAACCTTAGGTTGTCAATGCACATTTTAAATTACCATTATATACACAATTATATACACTTTCCAATTACTATTTTACACTTGATGCAGAACATCTACCAGGATCCACAAATCATCAAGGGTACTTCTGACCCTAAGTTAAATTGAAGAATATCAACAAACAAACTCAATCATATTTTCATCAAAACATTAGAACTTGGTTTCAACTCTTTGTCAGACTCAAAAAAATAGATTAACCATCATAAAATTGATTGTAACATAGCATAAAGTTGATTAGAAACTCATAACCATTCACCAAAATTCATCCTTTAATACAACTCCAAGCCTCTCCCATTCCTCTGAAGGGTCTAAACACCTTCCAATACCTCTGCACAAACTGATGCAGTACAAATGAAGAATTTAAGACCTTTCTTGACACACTTATTCAAATATATTTCCCTTCACAAAACATTTGATTTGTATACTCAAATTAGCATTAAGAGTTCCCAATTCCTTTTAAGGACCCTCAAAACACCTTAAAAATCTTGAAAATAACTGATTACAATCAACTAGGTTCCTCAAAACATCAACGAATGATTATGTCATTCACAAGTTGTCTTAAATCTTCCATAATGGCACCATTATTTATAAACGCAAACTATAATTCTTAAGGCACAACCAAACCATTAAGGCAAAAAAATGAAACCTTTCATAAATTTTCCATTACACACAAACTTAGTTCCTTTGTTCACTATCCACATTACTAGTAGCCAAGCATCTACAAACTATCACATGTATCTCCCAAACCATGCACACACTTCAGACTATGATACTCATTTTTGATGCAGAGTTAGAGGACCCAAAACCATTGAAGATGTCAACTTTCCTTCAAGAGGAATATAACAATATTAGAAATGCCTAATGGACCAATCCCAACTCTCCTCCAAGATAGACAAAAAAAATAAACACTATTTCCCACATTTCACCCTTGGAATCTAGTTAATGTGCAAAACCAGTTTTGGGCCCTTAACTCCAAAACTTTCCAAAACACTATGAAAATAAAAGAATGATTCTAGCACCCATTTTAGATTTGCAAGACATACCTTAACCCATCACATGGCTCCTTTGGGAAAACTTTAAGAAAACTAACCTTTTCACTATTTTGGGCCTCCAAGTAGGCCAATTTTACAAAGGAACTAACCTTAGATCCTCACACCAGACTTCCCAACCCAAAAATAGTTTTTAATTAGGTCTCAAAACAAGATATTTTCTATATCTTAGTACCTTAACCACTCAACTAGTTTTCCAATAGAAAAACCCCCATTTTTCAATGCAAAGAGGGAGGATTTATAGAAACTCCTATACGCGGGCCTTCCCAGACCATTCCAAAGAATCAAACATCTTCAAAATACCTTGTAGTAAGGTCAAAAGTTCATTAAATAGACCACTCCTTCAAGACTTTTTCAAAATCACTCCTTGGTTCCTCAAATTCTCATGGAAAAGTGCTTGTTTCAGCCTAAGAACCCCATCCTATTGTCATTAGTTTCATTCCAAGGAATGTTCAACAATAAAAGACCCTACTCTAAAAATTTACATGCCATCCCATTGATAAAAAATTCATAACAGTAGTTGGGATGGTCATTTCATAAATAAATCCTACTCAAACCCTTGACTGGCTTGAAATGAGTAGTTTCAGGAAATTGTCAATTGCCTTCAAACGTATCATTAAGCCCTCAGAACTAATGCATTAGAGAGTTAAGAAATGTGCCTAAAATATTATATTAGTTTTCTATAAAGGGGAGGTTTTATAGATCCATACAAGTGCAAGAAAGTGCAAAAAACCTAGTGAATTTCTAGAAAATAACATTTTTTTATCAAAAAAATGGATTTCAAAATGAGGAAAAATCCTCCCTTCGAGCCAATGGAGGTTGTTTAAACCTTTTTCAATGACAACCAACTCCCCCAATACCTATAAATAATAAACAACCACCTCTGAAAGCTCATGTAACTGGTACATGGAAAATGTCTTTAATGACCCTCTTACAACATGAAGATACCCAAAATTGAATCAAATTTCAAAATGGAAGCATAGATTGTCAAGGTGCTCCTACACCACAAACTTATCAAACACTCAAAATTCCATTACACTCATTAGTTTTCAGAATCACCATCATGGTTATTCACTTTTAGTTAGAAATGTTCTCTGACCAGCCTAGTGCTTCCATAGTTTGTACACATTTATCTACATGCTAGGTTAACTTTTGTACATGATGATTGTAAGTATTATTTAAATGAAGCCTTCAATGACATATATTTCTCAATTAACTTGAATGGATACATTTTTTAGGAACTAATATTCATCTCATTACCATGGTACAGATAAAATTATCCACCATGCCGAAGAAAAAGACAAAGAGGAAACTAATAGATGAAGAGAACGAAACCTTGAAATAAAAGAAGAGAGTTCGAGTGGCAGAATATCATCAAAATAATAAATTGGAAATGATTGATGAAAAAAACCTGATTGTAGAGGAACCTCAACCATCAAAAATAGAATTAGAATTGGTAGCACAACAAGCATGAATGCAAAAGCATCATCGTAAGATAGATTCAGATACCGTAGTTGGAGACACACCCTCTACGACAAGTGAATATAAAGGGACACCATTAAGAACAAGTGAATATGGAGGGAAACCATCTAGCACAAGTGAATATGGATGGACACCATCTACTATAAGTGAATATGGAGGGACACCATGTACTGCAAGTGAATATTGTTGGACACCATCCAACACATCTCAAGTTGAGAGTACATCATCACTAAAATTAATGAAGAAGATATGCCATCATCCCCATGTGAACCTCAAGGTATGTCTTCTTCTCCACCCTCGATTGAAGGTATGCAATCTAGCCCACCTCAATTAAATATTGATGAAATTCCTAATGTTGAGATTTATGTACCTAGGAGAACACCACCTAGAATTTTGTGTAGAAAGCCAAAGTATTTGATTAATATTGATGATGAGATTTTGCAACACATGGAAGGTAAGATTTCAACATGCACTTGTAGAAGATATGATGATAAGATTTGGGAACAATTCTTTGAAAGGCTAAATGAGACTACAAGATGTCAACTATTTGTTGAAATGATGCGTGTAAAGTATAGGAACATCATGAAGACTCTTGGGTTGAGAACATCGAATGCATCGAGTGAAGACACTATTGTGAAGAATCTAATGGATGCTTATGAGAGTGTGGGTAAGACCTCACGCTCAAAGGATAGTAATTTCACCCAATGTGTCATTACATCGACTTTGGTACGCTATCAAACAAAGAGATCTCGTCTAATTAAAAATAAAAGTGAAAAAATGGGAATTAGTAGAAAAAATTTATCAAGAGCCATTCAAAGGTGGAAAAGAATTGAGGGCAATGATACAAACAAAATATGGGCATTCTCGTGTAGACTATCATGAAAAGATAAAGAAGTTATCAAAGCCTTGAGAACACTAATTGAAGAGTATTGGAAGAATAACACAAGGCCATCTTCGAATCAAAGGGATGTGGTAAGAAGCAGAATCGGTAGTTGGAATTGTGAGCCACATCCAAAGCATTTTTTGGATATGACTAAAAACCAATTTTTTCGGAAATTTGGAAATGATTATCCTCAAATTAATATTTCTCAAAGATTTTTGAACTGCTTAAATCCTTTTATGTCAAGATAAATCACACATGCACTACTTGTTTTTGTAGACTACATACTAACGATGTTTTGCAGGATTGTGGCATAGAAGCCCCACCGAAATCTTCAAGAGAGTTCTTATCAAAAAAATTATGTCAAATAGAAGATGGCCAGATATTCTATAGGACAACATGCTTGGATGGTTCATGCGAGCGTTGTGGTGGCTTCTAGCATATGTCAGTATGTCAACATATGGAAAGCACAAATGAGGTGGGACAAAAACTAGTAGAGTTCGAGAAGTATAAAATAGTGGCATATGCTACAAAAGATGAGTCTCAAGAAAAAAGGCATGATTTGGTAATTGAGAAGATTCCAGTGTACCAATTTATGACCACATTTCATGACAATATACTATATGAGTATGCAATACATACCCATAGAGCCCGATGGTTGGACACGTAGTTCAAGATATGCAAGGATGCCTTTCTAGTTGGAAGAATAGTATTTGTGGTTGACTTTGTACAGAACTACACTCTATAGCCAAAACATGAGGTGCAGTCAAAGTATTACAGCTCCATACAAGTTTTGATATTTGTGCACATAGCATTCATTCATGCATCTGATAGTATAGATGAGCAAAGGAAGGTATCGAGGGAGTACCACTTTTACATTAGTGATAATCGTACACATTCTCCAGAGTTCGTGCAAGGTTGCTTCCAGATGTTCTACTGTGGTTTTGTTCAGAGGGGCATAAAATATAATCAACATATAATATGGTCTGATAACTGTGCAGCACAGTTCAAGAACTCGTGTATGTTCTACTGGTTGTGCAGGATGCATTTCATTATAGATGTTCAACATATGTGGAACTTTTGTGAGGCTAGACATGGAAACAGGGAGCATGATGGTGCAAGATCATGTATGAAAAGATAATTAGCACGAGAAGAGTTAAAGTATAAAGACAGTGCAAAGTTGAGAGATGCAAAATCAATCGTCGAGTGGTGTAATGCTTTGATGGGTCCAGGTAATGAAGGTACGTCTTCAGTTCATAGATTTTTTTGGTTGATGGATGATACTAAAATTGCACTATATGAAGATTGTTGTACACTAATAGGATCGAATGAGGTACACTCTTTCTTAGCTCAAATGTAGGTTCATGGAGTATTGATACACGAAAGATGGCATGCTTTTATTCTTTATGTACAATGCAAGCCTAGAATGATTGTGAGTCAGGGGAGTGGGTTGACAAATGTTTCACAAGTTATCTTAGCCCACTTCACACGTATTACCCTCTGATAGCATTGGAATTGACACAGATGGAATCATCGATCGAATTTGACCACGTATCAGATCTAGTTCAACCAAGTGATATATCTACTTTCTTAGTTGTTGAAATTCCATATCATTATCTTACTTTGTACTGTATTCGTAATGTTGACAAATTTCAAGAGATTTTTTGCACATATCAATGCAGGGCATGTTTATGTAGTTATTGCAGATGAAGACAATGAATAGAGAATAGACTATTACTTGTGTCATTGTGTTGAGACCAAAAATAAATTGGAGGCCTCAGTTATAGATGGAGAAAACATTGAATAACCTATAGGCTTAGTTGCGGTTACTGGAACATGGCTTAGAAGGTACCCACATTCAAGTGTTAAACATTGGCTATTTCAAGACTTTGACATATATTGTAAGATTCTTCATTACTAAAGCCTTGTTGTGGCATCCAATTTTCATTTGACTAAATATGGGGGTAGACATTTGAACAAGAATTTATGGAAGGTCTGTGAACAAGACGTTATGGAAGGTCCATGAGTCTGACCATGAGGCAATACTTGACACAATAAGGAGTAGAGAAGACCCAGATGGTTTTTTGGATTAATTTGTAAGTATATGCACATTGGTTCTTATTAATTTATACTTGTATGCACATTAATTTTTTTGATTCCAATGCTATCATCTTCTTTTACAATGATTGGTGTCCCCTTGCAAAAAATGTAGATATATGAGCCATCCAAGAGAATGTCAGCTAGAAAAGCAATGCAACATCCTTATTTTGATTCTTGCTTGCAACATCTATAAGTTCCTTCCATCTATTTTTATTTCATTTCCATTTTGGATGCTCTTTATTTTTCTCTTTTACATTGCATATTTGTAAGTAAACTACTAAAAATTGATTCATCTTTCATTGCAAAAAATGTTGATTTAAGAGCCATCAAATAAAATCTCAGCCAAAAAAGAAATGCAGCATCCTTATTTTGATGATCTTGAAAAATCTCAATTTTTATTTCAAGCCATTATAAAAGAGCGTGTGAAGCTTAGCAAGGGAATCTCAAGTTACTCATTTGAAGTTAACCTCATAATGAGCACCTCTGATGTAGACATTTAAAGAGAATCTAGAATGTATGAGTGACATTGTAAAAGATCTGTGAGAATGAAGTGCCTGAGGCATTATAATAAGATTTAATTACATAATGAGATATACTCAAATATCGTAAGGTTTGAGTTCATGTTTGGTGTAGTAGCACCTTGTTCTGTAAATGCCTTGAATAGGAAAATTTGCAAACTTCGAATTTTGAAATGTAAACAATGATATAAAGGTCATGTAAACAATTTGCAACTTTTCTTCCGCAACTTGTGTGACCAAGCAGACTATTGCAACACATCTGAATAGGTATTTTTATGCTAGGCATGGTCCTCTTTCACACCGAAACACGTAGAATCGCTCTGAGCTATGTTCCACCAAATCGATCCCTTAAGGGTCCAAAATTGCAAAATGGCTGAAAACTTTAGCATGCTATTACTTTGATATCGTGATACTTAGAAACTTATCTTCTAATCCTAAAGGATCATGTTGGACTCCTCTAAAAAAACCTCTCTCGGTTTTGGCTATCTCGGAGTGGTTTTCTCATGGCGGCGGATTTTCACTTGATAGAAAAAGTGTCAAATTCAAGTTGTGCAAAGTTGCAAAGTGGTGCAACTTTTTCTCTGCAACTCATGTGACCAAACTAACTGCTCCAACACATCCAAATAGGTATATTTACACTATTCATGGTCCTCTCTCGTACCGAAACATGTGGAATCACTCTGAGCTATGTTCCACCAGATTGATCCCTTAAGGGTCCAAAGTGAAAAATGGCTAAAAACTTCAGCATGCTATTACTTGGATAACATGACACTTAGAAACTTCTCATCTGATCTTATAAGATTATGTTTATCCCCTCTACAAAAACCTCTTTCGGTTTTGGGTATCTCGGAGTGGTTTTCCCGTGGTGGTGGAATTTCACTTTATGGAAAAAGCATCAAATGCAAGCAGTGTAAAGTTCCAAAGTGGTGCAACTTTCATTTTGCAGCTTGTGTGACCAAGAAGAATGTTCCAAAACATCCAAATAGGTATTTTTACACTAGGCATGGTCCTCTTTGACACTGAAACACGTGGAATCGCTCTGAGCAATGTTCCACCGGAGCGATCCCTTAAGGGTCCAAAGTGCAAAATGGCTGCAAAGTTCAGCATGCTATTACTTGGATACCGTTACACTTAAAAAATTCTCATCTAACCCTATAGGATTAGGTTGGAACCCTCTAAAAAACCTCTCTCAGTTTTGACTATCTCAAAGTGGTTTTCTAGTGGTGCTGAATTTTCATTTGATGGAAAAAGTATCAAATTCAAGTTGTGCAAAGTTGCAAAGTGGTTCAACTTTTGCTTTGCAAATCCTATGACCAAAATAACTGCTTCAACATGTTTGAATAGGTATATTTATGCTAGGAATGGTCTGGATTCACACTAAAATACGTGGAATCACTTTGAGCTACATTCCACTAGATTGATCCCTTAAGGGTCCAAAGTGCAAAATGGCTGCAAAATTTAGCATGCTATTACTCAGATAAAATGATGCTTAGAAACTTATTGTATAATCCTACAAGATCATGTTGAGCCCATCTACAAAAACCTCTCTCGTTTTTGGCTATCTCAGAGTTATTTTCCCATGGCGGCAGATTTTCACTTCATGGAAAAAGCATCAAATGCAAGCAGTGGAAAGTTACAAAATGGTGCAACTTGTGTGACCAAGCGGACTATTCCAACATGTCTAAATAGGTATTTTTACGCTAGGCATGGTCCTCTTTCACACCAAAACATGTGGAATCACTCTGAGCTATGTTCCACCAGATCGATCGCTTAGGTTGGAGGAGTCTAAAGTTGCATATTTGTAAGTTGCTTAAAGCAACAAATTTGAAATGCAATGGTTAGTTGTTTTGAAAGTTGTTTTTTAGTTATTTGAGGGCATGGATTAGTTAGACAAGGGTGTAAAACACTATGTAAAGCCTTGAGAGGCTCGAATGGAGGTTTTTGGTGAAATTTTGGAGAAGATAAGATAAGAATTATTCACACCGTTCTCTGTTTTTTAGATTTTTTATACAAACTTGTTGATCTCGTACTTGGTATGACCTCCAACTTCCTATATGGTCCCAAGGTTGACATGGATTGAAAGAGGTTTGAGTTCACAAGAACCCATCTCTCATGATAATGAATGGCTCACTTAGCACTCATTGCATGTAGGTGATTCTCACAAAGGTGAGGCACTAGGCCTTCCCAGGAGGTCACCCATACCAGTACTACTCCATCTCAAGCATTTAACCATGAATTTTTTTCCCCAAGGTTAAGCCCACTTAGCTTGCAACCCCATTTTTAAAACCTTAGAAAAGTGTTGTGCCTTATGAAACATTCATTATAGAGCCCCTTTAGCTCATCAATTGATAAGTAAGAGGTATTTTCTACAATGTGTCAAATTGTGATATTGCTATCAAGATTCAATTGTGTAGTTTTCGAGTATAAAAGAGAATAAGAAGGGAAGATCAGGGTAATAAATTTGTGGACTTATTTTTATTATTGAAATACCTAGTGTGGGATTGGAAATTCATAATATGGGAGTATATGTTTCAAGCATATAATCTGGAAAGGACTCAAAGTTAGATGCATGAGGACAAAGTATCAATCAGGAAAGGCATCCCAATTCTCAAGGCCTATATATCAATGATAGGTAGATTTATATTCAAAGCTAGCACATGATTTTAATTGATTAATTAGAAACAACTATTATATTTATTTATCAAATTTCCATTATCAAATTAATATTTGAATTAGATTTCATATTCAAAATTTATTTCATTTATAATTTGGGGACTTTGTTATCTACCCTAATAATATTGGATGACAACCTTTGTCAATCCAATAAGAAATAAATCAAAAATCTATTAATATAGAGCTCAAGTCATTACAGTGGTATTAGAGTGAATGAACCTACTAGCCTTTGGGTATTGCAACAAGCTAACTTTCCATTAGAAGCATGGCAACCAATGATACTGGTTGGCATTACTCAAGAAGGATGAACATCTTAAAGACATTTGTGGAAATCAGGACAAGTAGCCTTCTTATGGACTTAGGGTTTCAATATTTGATCTACAACATGTTCCACCATTTCTTCAGTAGGATCAAGAACACACATAATGAAGGTGTGTTTGCAGCCATGAAAGATTATGGTTTGAACTATCCAAAAGAGTGATGTTTTATCTCGACCACCCATATCTATACCATGGTTTGTTTGGAAACAAGGATGGGTTCTCTCTTCATCAGCATATACATTATTCCTCGATGTGTTCACACTAGTGTTACAAAACTTGGAATCGCCTCAAACTTGAGAAGCCAATTTTTAACTTGGACTCGAGCTCGAAGCCCAGACTCGAGAAATAGAAAAACCTAAGAAATTCAAATATTTTTAAGGATTTAAAACTTGTTTCATGCACCCTTTAATAAATAAACCTTAAATACACAATAGCATCATCAAATAGAAATTACTATGATCCCATACACAAACATACATCAATCACATAAGTATAAGCATCGATAAAAAGATATTTGTATTAACATAGAAATTAAATTGAGTACACGTAACTCATAACTATTGAACCATCAATTTAGAATGCAAATATGGATAGGCATCGATAAAATATATTTGTATTAACCAAATAGCCATGCAGGCATACATCAATATATGTCGATATAAGTATGAAACATATGTACAAAATAGGCATATAGGCTTACGAGAATGCCATATAGGCATACAATGTCAAATATGTCCAATAAAAAATATGTACAAAACTGCCATGTAGGCATACAACAAAGGAATCTAGAATCAAAATTCATTGCTCTCCATGCCCTGGAAATAAAATTTTTCCCTTTCTTTTTCACTCATATGGTGATAGGCTTGTCACTCATTTTTGTTGTGCTCATGGAGTGCTCATGCTACTCCTCCTAGGGTTTAGTTCATGGTGAAGTTTTAAATATTATAGTAATAATTAAAGACATGAATATTTAGAAATTAAATTATAAAAAATGATATATTTGACAAAATAATCACTTACAGCCATCTCACAATCTCTCTTCATGAGGGAAATATTCTCATACCCATGCTCAGGCGTGCTCAAGCCCTATATAAACCATACAAATAGAAATTAAACTACGTGAATCAATAATGGTTTGATTTTTCACTAACTAACATCTATAACAACAAATGTAAATTGAAATTTACTAATTTACCCCATACCTCTTCTGTCAGAGCCATCGAGGATTGCATAGAAGATGTCACACCAATATCCATTTCCCTCGTCACATTCAGAGGTGTATCATCTCACAACAACTAAAAATAAAACAACAAAATATTCAACGTAATCAACGATGTGCCTATAAACTACACAAATCTATTAAGTAATTGATTAATTAGTTAAGCTCTTTATTCTATTACCTACATGAATGTTTGAGTAAATCCACCACCACTGGGAAGTGTTACATCAAAACCTCCAATATTAGTTTGTTCAACATCCAAAATCGCATATTAAATTACCATTCGTAAAACAATTCTATTAACATGCAATAAATTTATAAGTGTTTATTAGTTACATACCCTAGTGATAGGTGTACTGGAGAAATAGGTTGGTGGGGGGCCGATGTATCTAGTCTCAACACTGTGACCCTACAATTTTATTAAAATCATAAAAAAATATTAGTTAATCTTGCATTTCAAAATCGAAATTTAATAAATTAAATTCAATGAATGCATGCACTAAATTTTACCTGACTATCAATGCCATATTCCTCATGCAAAATATCTTCTTCCCTCTCCATCTCCATAGCTACAGATGGATCCTATGTACTGTTGATGGTGTTTTTATGCACTTCTCAACACAAGTAATATGTAGGTGCATCACCTCTCTTGAAAGACAATTTCTCACAATTAGATTGCAAAACACTATCCCAAGGTCTCTCGGATGTCACATCTTGATAGTGTGCTTGGAATATCTTAGTTGATTTATGTGATTTGCTGGAATCACAAGGTGAACTTACAGATGAGTTACAAAGCGGGGAAAGTTGGATCAACAAATGGAGTTTTTAGGATGAGAGAGTTGTTGAGCGTTTGCTACAGGTTCAAACAATAGTCTTGAACTCCATTTTATCATTGGATTTAGCTTTATAATGTGCAATGAACCTTATCTAAGGTTACTTATTAAAAAGAAAAGAAAAAGGGCAAGGAAGAGAAAAAGTTCTTGGATCTGAAACTATGAATGAACAATGATCATGGAGGTTGATACACTAGACAAACTCCCTAAACTGGGTTTTGCTTGGCCAAGAGGATCTTATAGTTACACAAAACCAATGCAATCTTCTAAAGACTGCAAATTTTCAGTTTGCCTACACACATCATGAACATGCAAGTGAACTAGGTTGCAGAAATCAAATAAAGAAGCCGAGGCTAACTTTACATAGCAGCTTGTCATCAACAAGTACCGAAAGTATGGGTCAAAAATTCATCAAATACTGAAACAACAATCACCATTACCACTTCCATTCAAAAAACTACAACTAAAACTAACTTGGAAGGTAGAACCGTGAACACATAATGAGAAAACTCAAAAGTAACACCCATAGATCATGCAATGTTTGTTTCTATTGCTGCAGAATGTTTTTACAACAGCTCTCCAACCTGCTACAAATGAGGGGGAGACCTCTATTTATAGTTTTACAAAGCCCAAATGAATGGCTAGGATTGAGTTACATTGTGTGGCTCAGATTCAATTATATTAGAGCTTCACTTACCCCATAATATTTAACAATTTAAAATACATCTTTGTCTTTTCCCTATTCTGTCTTGTAGTAGCCAATCACTGTAGCAGTTTTGTCTTGTAGCTAATTTCCCTTTTATTATAGCTGAAATTGACTAAAAGATACCTTCTTCCTGATGGAATTTCAGTATTCCTCATTGGATAAAATGGTTCTATTGATGGACCCATGGTAGGTTTCTTGAAACCGGAAATGAGAGGTCGAAATGCTGATTTGAAAATGACGAACAAAGCATGGAACTCCGGATGATATCTATCAGCTGCAAATTTGAAATTTGAAAGGCCAGAGGAGAATAAGATCCCATTTTAGCATTTGGGTCAAATTTTTTTTTTGATTTGGAGGTGCGCTTGTACGTTCCGAAGACATGAGCCTGAAATGTTGTTATGGAAATGTTGTTTGAAACAACCCATGAAGCACGAAACTTCGGATTGTATTTCTCAGCTGCAATTTTGGAATTTGAAAGTTCCAAGGAGGATAAGACCCCATTTTAGTATATGGGTCGAAGTCCATTTTTTATTTGGAGGTGCGCTTGTACGTTCCAGAGACATGAGCTCGAAATGTTGTTTGAAATAGCCAACGGAGCACAGAACTCTGGATGGTATTTCCTAGTTGCAATTTTGGAATTTGAAAGTTCCAAGAAAGATAAGACCCCATTTTAGCATCTGGGTCGAAGTCGATTTTTGATTTGGAGGTGCGCTTGTACATTCCAGAGACATGAGCCCGGAATGCTATTATGGAAATGTTGTTTGAAACGGCCGACGGAGCACGGAACTCCGGATGGTATTTCCCAGCTGCAATTTTGGAATTTGAAAGTTCTAGGGAGGATAAGACCCCATTTTAGCATCTGGTTTGAAGTCCATTTTTTATTTGGAGGTGCGCTTGTACGTTCCGGAGACATGAGCCCAGAATGCTGTTATGGAAAAGTTGTTAGAAATGGTCGACGGAGCACAAAACTTCGGATGGTATTTCCTAGCTGATATTTTAGAAATTGAAAGTTTTAGGGAGGATAAGACCCCATTTTAGCATCTAGGTTGAATTCCATTTTTTATTTGGAGGTGCACTTGTACGTTCCGGAGATATGAGCCCAGAATGTTGTTTTAGAAATGTTGTTTCAAATGGCCGACGGAGCATGGAACTCCGGATGGTATTTCCTGGCTACAATTTTAGAATTTCAAAGTTCCAAGGAGAATAAGACCCCATTTTAGCATCTGGGTCGAAGTTCATTTTTGATTTGGAGGTGTGCTTGTACGTTCCGGAGACATGAGCCCATAATGTTGTTTGAAACAGCCGACGAAGCACGAAACTCTGGAAGTCGGGTTCCGGAGTCCGGGAAGATGGTCAAGCTTGGCCATTCGAAATAGTGAAACTGGAATGGAAACCCAAGAGGGAAATTTTAGAGGGTTGGGCATGAAAGGCGCCACAGACATCAGAAAGGCTGACAGATAAGGGGAACCTGAAATGGCTAAGATTTAGCATTTTTCCAAGGGGAAAAATTTGGTCAACCTCAAATTTGAGTTTTGAGAATGTGTTGACCAATTAGGACACCAAAATGAGGGGCACAAAAAAATGAGGCGGGAGCAAAGCAGCCTGCCAGGAGCAAAAAAAGAGGGTCCCTGCCAACGACGGGGCATGTGTGCAAAATATGCACAACAAATGGCGACTCGTTGGGCGAAATGCTCTAGAGAATTTTAATGAAAAACTAGAATCAGAAACCCAGAATCTCTAGTTTTGACCTTCATGCTAGGGAAAACAAGCTAGATACTCAATCAAAGGATCAAAACCACTAGTTAACCCAACCTTCAGTATGCCGAAAATCCAAGTGTGTGCAATTGTGTTATTTCCCATCCTTCAGTTGCTGCAAGAAACCAAGCTCCATCAAGTTAAGTTACATAGTTTATTCTAACTCCAAAAGAATCTGGGACATTGCCTCACTGCTAGTCAGGCATCCATAGCCTTGATGAGGTTGTCAATGTGATTCTCCCGAACATTGCTCTACTGCCGGCCGGGCATCCATAGCCCCAGTAGAGTTGCTCATATACCCCTGAAAAGCTAAATTTCTCTTCTTCTGATTTTCAATATTTTTCTTTCTTTCTTTTGTTTCTTTTCTCTTTTCAGTTCTTTTATTTGAACTTGCAAGCAATGACGCTAGCACTCAGGGCTAAGAATCACAGTGGCACTGGAGTAGAATTTTAGATTTTTCACTTAACTAGACTTCACAAAGGACCTACAGTGACCGTCAGATCCTTAAAATATGTGAGAGATATAAGATTCTAGAATACTTTAGAATCAAACCAACCAATGACTTGTCCACTTTGAATAAAATATCTAGATCACTTGATACTAACAGAAGATCCTCACCATCCACTCTAAATACTTGATTAGAGTTTGACAAATAAATACATAGAACAATCCTAGGTGATAAGAATGGTTGATGTGCTCACAGATGTGCCAAGCCAAAAGCAGAGGGACCCCAAGCAAAGAAGCAGCAAAGCGAGAGCAAACAAAAGAAAATGAAAAGCAAAGCAAGCACCTAAACTAACCAAAGCGGGACAATGAGAGAAAACAATGAAGAAACTACTCTAAAGCAAGCAACCTACAACAAACCAACTAACCCAAGGAAAGTAGGAAAGTAGAGAATTTACACAAAACCTACACTACTCAAATGAGCTATGTACAAAGATATTTATAAAGAACTACGTTCGGGTAAGGCGAGCCGACACTCACACCCATTGGATTTTGCACGACATGCACAAGCAGATGGGAAATCATTATAGTTCTCAACCATGCAGATTTATTCTTATATTCAAAGGGAATAAATTCAATATGGCACCATTCAAATTTAGTCACCCAATCAAGGAAAATCAGCAATTGAGGAGGCTCATTAAACCCATGATTAATCCATAAACACGTCCATTTTTCCTCATTCCCATAATCAAAATGATAAGTGCAGCTATGAAAATTATTAGGAGCAAGGAAGGATAGAACCTAGATTTCATCACATGGAGGTGGAAACATTTGACAATCGAGAGCGAGCACCGCATTGTCAATCTTTGCATCAGCAACCTCAGATGGGCATGGTGGAGGGTGCAACATTTCAGGAATCAAGTCTGCACAAGGCAGGGAGAACGGGGCAGCAAACACTTCTTCCATGTCTTGTGTGGGATCAACAATCCCCCTTGGCAGTTCTTCAAAAAGAATTACTTCATCTCGTTGATCTTCTACAAACTGAGCATCCACATGATTATTGTCCTGGAAAGGAAACATATTGTCCCACTTCCTATCCAAAGTGTTGAACTTATCTTCATGATGCTCAGTGTCATGGGATGATGACATGTGAAAATCTATCCTAGTGCATCCATCTGAATATGAAGGAGGATCAACAACAATCATGGTGGAAGGACTCCAAGTTGCATCTTGTAGTCTATTGGGTGCTTCATCTCTATTGGCAGCTATCTCAGCACCCCCGCCTTTATATTCTTCTCTTTGTTGTTCATGCATCTCATCATGACGTTCACTTGTTACCCCTTGTTCACTATCACTATAAATGGAGAAGGAACCCCTCTCCCAATTTGGAAACTCTAGTGCATCACCGTTCGAAGGTTCAAGGAGTATGTCTTCATCACTACCATCTTTTGGGATGTGCTCTTTCTCGGCATGAGCATACCTCTACAGTACAACTCCCAATGGAAAGAAGTCATCAATTGATGGTACCTCATTAAGGGGACCAAAATACACTATGCAATCTCCCTCCAAGGAATCATCATAAAGACTATCGTCCATGGTGCACAAATGCTCTTGAAGAGGGAGAAATTCTTGATGACTGGTGGACAACATTCCTGTTTGACCTACTTCATCACTCAAAAGCTTGAGATTGTATTGTTGTCCTTCTACTATTCCTGTCCCAACATTGTCTTGAAGACTACCTTCAGCTAGGTTATCACTTGGCTTGGGCTCTCGATCCTCACGTTCCATCCTTGAGGCAATTGTAGGAAGTGGTGCACTTGGCTGCCTCGATTGTTCTTTGACTTGCTTGATGGCTTCTTGGCACAGTCCACACGTGAACTCTGAGTGCGATGAATTATGAAGTCTGCACCAATTTGGCAGGAGTAGCACTTCCAAATCCACTTGGTATTTTAGCTCTGACCAATCCTTTACTAATCTGGAGACAAGTTGGTGATATATTTCTGCTACTGGGTCCTCATCATCACTTGCAAAAGAAGCTTGATGGTAGATGACTGCGGTGAGTGGTTGTTCCCAATCCTCTGAATCTGCATTTTCAGATGCTTGGTCACTATCATTGATGAAGGAGAGGTCTTCCAGTCTAATTTTAGTTATGCTTTCATCATCATTTTTTGTTGTCCCAAGGCTGTCAACTTCTTCTTCTTGTTGATTTTCAGCATCTTCATTGGCTGCCCCAGCATACATTGTTGCAAACTTGATTGACCCATCCTTAACTATTAATGGCTCCTCTTCCTGAGTGGAGGACTACCCTTTACTGATGAAGGAGAGGCTTTTCAACTCCATTCCTAGTGAACCTTCACCAAATCTTTCTGCTGTCCCTGGGAAATCAACTTCTTCCTCTTGATTTTTAGCTTTAGTGTTTGTTGTCCTAGCACTAGTTTGTGGTGGATTTCCTATTTTATCTTGAAGGTGTTGTCCTCCAACTGCTGATAGTTTTTCTACCATATGGGATGACTCATTCTCCTTGACAGTTGGTTGCTCCAACTTGTTCAAATTGCCTTTGACTTGGGTGATGATGCTTGCACATGACGAACAAGTAAATTCAGAATGTGGTGCATTGTGAATTCTGCACTAGCTTGACATTAGTACTTTCTCCAATCTTGGATCAACTCTTCAAATGCCTTGGCTACCATGGTTGTCAATTCTTCCTCTGGGTCTGCAAGGGCTAAAGGTTGATATATTTCCCAAAAGGGAATCTCTCCTTGCAAGACTCTTTCAATTCTGCTCAAGAAGGTCAGATACTCCAATTCATTGTGCTTGCAAGTGCAATGGATCCTACACTGATCCACTAATGAAAATTGCTGCAATGGTCTCTTCAATTTCCTATTTAAATCTGCATGTAGCTGAGTGATGCTGATTTGTACATGCTGCTCCATTTCGACTCAACTTCTTTTGCCTTCAAAATTTTATGATTTTATGATTCAGCATTAAAAGAGACCACTCTATCTTAGATTTCTTTTTTGAAAGTGCTCTTATCGATTTCCAACTTTCAGTTTTGTAGCCACAACATGTCAGCCCTCCTTCTAGTGCCAATTTTGTTGATGGTGTTTTTATGCACTTATCAACACATGTAATATTTAGGTGCATCACCTCTCTTGAAAGACAATTTTCCACAATCAGATTGCAGAACACTATCCCAAGGTCTCTCAAATGTCAAGTCTTGACAGTGCTTGGAATATCTCAGTTGATTTATGTGATTTTCTGGAATCACAAGGCAGACTTATGGATGAGTTACAAAGCAGGGAAAGTTGGATCAACAAATGAAGTTTTTAAGATGAGAGTTCTTTTGAGCGTTTGCTGTAGGTTCAAATAGCAGTCTTGAACTCCATTTTATCATTGGATTTAGCTTTATAATGTGCAATGAACCTTGTCTAAGGTTGCATATTAGAAAAAAAAAAAAGGGAAAGGAAGAGAAAAAGTTCCTGGATCTGAAACTATGAATGAACAGTGATCATGGAGGCTGCTACAATAGACAAACTCCCTAAACTGGGTTTTGCTTGGCCAAGAGGATCCTATAGTTACACAAAACCAATGCAATCTTCTAAAGACTGCAAATTTTTAGTTCGCATACACACATCATGAACATGCAAGTGAACTAGGTTGCAGAAATCAAATAAAGAAGTCGAGACTAACTTTACATAGTAGCTTGTCATTAACAAGTACCGAAAGTATGGGCTGGAAATTCATCAAATACTGAAACAACAATCACCATTACCACTTCCATTCAAAAAACTACAACTAAAACTAACTTGGAAGGTAGAACCATGCACACATAATGAGAAAACTCAAAAGTAACACCCATAGATCATGCAATGTTGCTTTTTATTGCTGCAGAATGTTTTTACAACAGCTCTCCAACCTCCTAGAAATGAGGGAGAGACACCTATTTATAGTTTTCCAAAGCCCAAATGAATGGTTAGGATTGAGTTACATTGTGTGGCTCAGATTCAATTACATTAGGGCTTCACCTACCCCACAATATTCAACAATTTAAAATACATCTTTTTCTTTTACCTATTCTGTCTTGTAGTGGCCAATCACTATAGCAGTTTTGTCTTCTAGCTAATTTATCTTTTACTATAGCTGAAATTGACTCAAAGCTACCTTCTTCCTGATAGAATTTCAACATTCCTCATTGGATAAAATGGTTCTATCGACGGACCCATGGTAGGTTTCTTGAAACCGGAAATAAGAGGCCGAAATGTTGTTTTAGGAATGCTGATTTGAATACAGCGAACAAAACATTGAACTCTGGATGGTATCTCCTAGCTGCAAATTTGAAATTTGAAAGTCCAAGGGAGAATAAGATCCCATTTTAACATCTAGGTCAAAGTTCATTTTTGATTTGGAGGTGAGCTTGTATGTTCCGGAGACATCAGCCCGAAATGTTGTTTGAAATGGTCGATGGAGCATGAAACTCGGTATGGTATTTCCTGGCTATAATTTTGGAATTTGAAAGTTCCATGGAGGATAATACCCATTTTAGCATCTGGGTCAAAGTCCGTTTTTGATTTGGAGGTGCGCTTATACATTCCGGAGACATGAGCTCAGAATGTTGTTTAAAATGACCGACGAAGCACGTAACTCTGGATGGTATTTCCCGACTACAATTTCAGAATTTGAAAGTTCCAGGTAGGATAAGATCCCATTTTAGCATCTGGGTCGAAGTCTTTTTTTGGTTTGGAGGTGCGCTTGTACGTTCCGTAGACATGAGCCTGGAATGTTGTTATGGAAATGCTATTTGAAATGGCCGACGGAGCACAGAACTCTGGCTGGTATTTCCCAACTGCAATTTTGGAATTTGAAAGTTCCAAGGAGGATAAGACCCCATTTTAGCATCTAGATGAAGTCCGTTTTTGATTTGGAGGTGCGTTTGTATGTTCTAGAGACATGAGCCCAGAATGTTGCTATGAAAATGTTGTTTGAAACGGCCGACGGAGCACGAAACTCCGAATGGTATTTCCTAGCTGAAATTTTGGAATTTGAAAGTTCCAAGGAGGATAGGACCCTAGTTTAGCATTCTGGGTCGAAGTCTGTTTTTGATTTGGAGGTGCGTTTCTATGTTCTGGAGACATGAGCCCGAAATGTTGTTCTAGAAATGTTGTTTCAAACGGCTGACGGAGCATGGAACTCTAGATGGTATTTCCCGGTTGCAATTTTGGAATTTCAAAGTTCTAGGAAGGATAAGACCCCATTTTAGCATCTGGGTTAAAGTCCATTTTTTATTTGGAGGTGCACTTGTACGTTCTGAAGACATGAGCCTGGAATGTTGTTCTGGAAATATTGTTTGAAATGGCCGACGGAGTAGGAAACTCCAGAAGTCAAGTTCCAGAGTCCGGGAAGATGGTCAGGCTTGGCCGTTCGAAACAGTCAAACTGGAATGGAAACCCAAAAGGGGAATTCTGGAGGGTCAAGCCTGAAAGGTGCCACAGACATCAGAAAGGCTGATAGACAAGGGGAACACGAAATGGCTAAGATTTGGCATTTTTCCAAGGGGAAAAATTTGGTCAACCTAAAATGTGACTTTTGAGAATGTGCTGACTAATTAGGACACCAAAATGAGGGGCACAAAAAAATGAGGTAGGAGCAAAGCAGCCCACCGGGAGTGAAAAAAGAGGGTACCTGCCAACGACGAGGCGTGTGTGCAAAATATGCACAACACGTATCAGTGTCGTGAGTGTCGGTGGGGTCATATGAACAAGTAGCCCCGCAAGATTAACACACATGTGTTTGAAGGCCACCACTCAAAGACTCCCCTAGATGGCATTGTAGAATAGGGCTAGTACTATGGATGACACTCTGGGTCAAAGTGTTGATTGCCTGCAATGTCTCTATGTCAGCATTTTCCTTCATGACAGAAGGCATCACAACATGCTCACGAGGTGGCCTAGCGAGAGTTCATCTACCTTGCCATATAGAATCCAGTTGTGCACTAGGCCTATCTTTAGCTGAGCCCCCACCTCTCCCCTGGAAATACCTCATATCAAAATCATTTGGGATTTTGTTCAATATGAACTCACTATATAGTTTCCTAAGAAAATGTTGTGGGACCTTGCAATTTTTGCACGGTGGGTAATCGAAGACCATGTACCGCCTATCATAAAAATGGTCCCTAATTTTTTGGTGGTGGCACCAATGGATAGGAAACCTCTTCGCATTGAGGGTAAGATTTTGATTTGTGCATGGGTCAGTGAATAATGAGCACAAATCACCTTTTGTAATTTTTAAATCCTTCACATCCTTGTATGATAGTTTATTTGCATAATAATCCCTAGCCACATGCCTCCTATCTGGCCATCCAGTTATTTGTTTGCTAATTGAATCTAAACATTTTAACATATCTTTTAATGAATTTTCTAGGGTCATTCTTTCTGTGGTTGAACTATTTGGATCACTCAACCTACTGATCACATCCTCAATTCTCTTTTTGTTGTTCTCAATTTCACTCATTAAATTTTGTTGAGTGCCAGGAGGGGGTTGAGTGATTGGCGGAGGAGGTTGATGTTATGGTTGATTTTGATCTTGAGGATTTGGTTGGTCTTCCTATTGAGGATTTTGAGGGTTTGCAGGTTGATTTGCATCTCCTAAAAATTCAAACAAATAGATATCAAATTCAACCTAAAACTAACTAATTCAAAATAAAAACCATAGAATCCTTTCCTCTCACAGCTCCTCCTCGTCGTGGCACAATTTTTCTAAAGAACTAGGGATTGTTGGTGAAGAAATTTTTTGAAATTCTCCTCCTAGAATGCGAGCGCAAAATTGTGGTGGTTTTGGTCGTAGCTGCAAAAAAAACCAGTTGAAATCCTAATGAGAGTTTGCATTTATTTTTTTGCTTTTAACAATCAATAACTTGAGCACTTTATAATGCACTCACTTTATTGGTTTGTAGTTGTCAAGCCTCAGGCTTGGCATACCGAGGCCTAACGCGAGCATGTTATAACATTCTCATGTTATGGTTTTTTTAAAAAAAATTAGGGGGTGTCCACAGAATTGCTACCCATTTCCATGCACCCGCCCAAAGATGAGTTGGAAGTTGGAAACTCATATTATCAAAGATTGAAAATAAAAAATCAAGTCACGGTATCACCTTTTCTAGCAACTTCCACTCTTCAGGTGGTGGAATTTCCATTTGTTCTAACTAATTTTTTTTGACTTGAAGTTTTGTTAACATTTATTGGAAGTGGAACCTGTCTTGAATTCTTCAATCAATTTTGCATCCAAGGTTATCATTGTTCTGATGGAATCCAAATAGTTCACATCTGGGTTCTAAGGAAACTAGTCCAAATCAATCTTCATTGCACCTTCCATCTTCTTTCTGAAACCATCCTTTCCAATGAATCTCTCATTTTTGTCAAAAGCCTCTGGAAAACCAAGCTTTATAAAGTTCATTACCTTTTCATCCACCACCTTTATCCTGTCTACAACTAAATGCAAATATTCCTTTGTTCCACACATTCTCGATCACTTTTCAATCATAGATGAAAACTTCATTGAGGTTTCAATCTGATTATTAATCCCTTTTGATTTCAAATCATTTTCACTGGCTTTGTAGACTGTTCGTAGAACTTGATTTGCAGATTTCTCTAATTCCAACATGTTTTTGTTGTCCACTAAATATTTGTTGAGCTTCTTATAATGTTGTCTGATAGCATCAATCAATTGAAACATGTCACACAAATGATACAACGTTTTCATTATTTCATCCTAGATCTTTTGTTTCATATGCCTCATTGTATCTCTACAAAATGCAAATAACTTATTTTGAGAAGACTTAATTTCTTCTTTTTCTTCCATCAGCTCTGTCTCCAATTTTTGTTCCCACTGTGCATTTCCATTCACAATGCTTAGTCTTAATTTTTTTGAAGTTGATTTTTCCTCATCATATTTCTTGTTGCTCTCATCTAGCTCTATCTCCAATCTTTCATTTGTTTTTCTTTGTTTCTCCAATATTTGTTCCCACTGTGAATTTCCATTCGCAATCCTTAGTCTTAATTTTTCTGAAGTGGATTTTTCCTCATCATATTTCTTGTTGCTTTCATCCAGCCTTCACTTCAGGTCATTCACTTCTCTCTCATTTGGTTAATCCTCTTTTCTTGTTGATGTAGAGGCAAATTTTATTATTCTTTTTCCTAATTCATTGCTCTTGTTATCTATTGCTTTCCTCTTTTCTTTCTCACTTGCTAGATCTTCCTGTAACTTTTCTATTTGGGTCTACAACCTTTTCTTCTCTCTATCTTGCTTTAGCAATGATGTGTACACTAATTCATTATTCTTCTTTGATACATTAATTTTTTCAGTATTTTTTAGGCCAAGAAAATCCAATTGAAAATTGGTTACCTGGTATTCAGATCGATCCATCTGATTTTTTGGTTTATTTTGAATTGTGGGAACAACAATTGTGTACTCCATAATTTCTTTATTTGTGTCAAATGTGGGTAATACCATGGTTTTTGTAGGCTCTAAAGTTATAGTAGGTGTACTCTCCATCAGTTGCTTCTTTTCTTTTTTATTCAAGTCTGATTTCTTTTTAAACTCTTCAGTGAAATCATAACATGGGGTGACAGGAACAATGGAATGCTTGAATGGCGAAGGAATAGGATTAGTTGTAGTTGCTAATGATGTCACAAACAAACTAACCAAAATTGGGGGAGTGCCTAGAAATAACTCCTTTGTGGTGGATCCACTGATAGTGTGACTTGGACCTGTCAAAATCCTTTGCCTATTTTGATTGCCTTGATCACCTAGTGTTTCTGTGGTATCTTATATTCTTTTCCTCTTGTGTGTAATTTTTTGTTGTAGCACATGTTAACCACTACTGGTACTACTACCCATACCATCACCACCAATGGCACTACCAGCTGCACTAAGTTGTCCACCAAGGGCATGTCCTAGCTGTGATTGTATCTGACCATGAGGATAAGGATTATAAGCTCTAAAAAATTGACTTGTATGCCCTTGGTCTACTTTTTCACCTCTAATCCCAAGGCTAGATTTACCAACTGGTTTTCTATGCTCAACATTTGTTACCATCCAAACGCCTTGTCTTTTGGAGTCTTTGGACCCAAAGGACCACCTTCATAACCAATTTTTTCAAGTATGGTTGCTCCTGAAGTATATGTTGAAGCATATGCTTCTTTTGTGGCCTCACTTAAACTAGGTTTTTAATTGGCATGGCTTTGTTATTTTTCTTCACTATCATCATTAGATTCATCATCACTTGCTTTTTTTTCACGTTCATCAGGATGCTCTATATTCCACAATTTTCTAAACTCTTTATCTTCTTTGTTAGCTCCATACTCTGCAAGAGATCTTGGATCACCTAGGTCCTTCCTCATAGATCAAAAGGCAGTAATTTTTATCATGACCAGTTTTCATTTGTAACTTCCTTCTCTAGAGAGCCTGGAATTTTTACTCTACTAGATGGTTTATCACTTTTTTCATAAAAAATGTTTTATGTCCTAACTATCTTTTGGTACAATGCCATAATTTATGCTAACAATTGTTCAAAAGAAATACCATTCTCAGCAACACTTTTCTCCATTTCTATTTTGACCTCATCCCAAGAATCCTTGTTTCTCAATTTTTCAAGCAAGGGTTTACTTTGATGTTGAATTCTACTTGCAACATTCTTTTTTGCCACAATAATTGATTTAATGATGTCACATGGATCATACTGCCAGTGATAGATAACATCAAAGTAAAAAAAAATCAAAATATTATGTGCCACACTAAATTATTTTCTCTCGAATGTGAACCCTCCAAATGAAAAAGGTAAAGAAGGAAATAAGGTCTTCTTTTGCTGATTGAGAAAGTGTAGTTCATCAACACTTTTCACCTGCCTTACATATTCCAATGCAAAAACCCTTTTTTGTCACATTTATTGGATGTTTGTATGGTTGTATTCTAGATCCATAAAATTTTAACACAATATATTCTTCCATTAAGTACCAATCAGCCAATTGTATTTCTTTTCCTAGTTGCATGCGGTTTCTACATGACATAGGAAATCTAGGCATTAGAGTATTTGTAATTGCTTGATGCGATGGATCCAAAAAGTAGTCTACAAAATTACTATAGTTCCTTCGCAAATCATGCATCCTTATCTCAGTGGTTCATTCATATACTAGAGCCATTTTATTTTCCTTTGCATTACTATAGGGCCGAATTTGGAGCTTGTTGGTAAAAAATATTTCACTAAATTTGAATAGAAAAAGATAGCACAAGTAGGTTGTGAACCTAAATGTCTTGGTGGAACCTGCTTTGATCATTTAAAATTGTTTATGCATGGATTCTACAATGTGCTGAATATAATTATATTTGACATGCTCATCATCATAATGGATATTATATACCATTTCAAGGAGTCTTGCACCCACTTCCAAATTGCTATCCAGACTGAGGCAAAATGCTAGAATGGAAATAGTATCCTGAACCCATGGTTTTAAAATATCCAAATTATAAGGAGGCTTATGATCACCTTTCAATTTTATTTTATCCTTAACTATTTTATTTAAGAAATTATTTTTCTGCCTTTCTTCCACTACTTCATAATCACTAGGAAGCTTTTCTAGGTCAATGTGGTTGTTTCCGAATTCTTTAGTTGTAAACCCCAACAATTTTCCGAGTTCTTCTACATTAATGGATACAAATTCTACTTGGTTATATTTATTGACAATTTCTCTTTTCTTATCATCATAATTTTTGACATAGACCATAATAAATTTTGGGCAAGGGAAGCCTTCATGTAACATAATGCACCCTAATCCAGTTACCCACAGTGCATTGACACTATTAGCTTGTGTTTGATTTGTAGCCTTAATTTGAGATGAAAATCTAAGTTCTGAGGTACGCCTACCATAGATTTCAGGATCCTAAATATCATGGTACCCATCAGTGAAACCTAGGGTTTTAAGCAATTCTACATAATGTATTTTTTTATCGAACATTGCTCTAGTGGTACTAGTTGTAGACATGTTTATACAAAAGTGAAGTTGTGAAATTTAAATTCCCTAATACTTATTAGTCCTCCTTAATTTTCATGAATTCTGAAGTCTCTAAACCCAAACTTCAAACTTTGACAAAATAGGATTTTCAGAAATGTCAAATGATGAAGCGTAGCACAAGAATTCTTTCACTTACCTAGATTTTGAGTCTTGTCTCCTGAAAACTAGAATGGCATTGTTGGAAGTGGAACTGTGGAATCTAAAATAGCGTGGTACACTGCAATGAGCAATATGAAGAGTGAAGAGTAAGACTTTAAAAATCAAGGTACAATTTCAAATGACACATCTTAGGTCTATAAGACTACAAGTTGCAAATTCTTAACTGTTGATCTTTCTAGATCTAACGGTTATAGGGTGATTCTGGAGGTTTATGTTGGGAAGCCCATCGCTCTGTGCATTTCATTACAAAATGCATTTACAACCATACATCAAATGTTCATCCAACGGTTGAAACTTGAGTAATTTATGGTATTAACTTAAAAAAATAAACATGACACATGTGTTTTAAAGTTGTTTAAAAATTTTGTGCACTAGGATTGGCATCAAGGCCAAGGAGCCGGAAAATTAACGTTGCAAAGGACTTGAAAAAATCTCACTATGTACTGACCCTCTCACTTTAAAAAATCAGTAATCACTTGATAGTTGACACTTAGTAGTACAAAGTGCTTTAAATTCTTTATTTTTCAAAATTCAAACATTAAAGTGAATGAGACGTCTTAGGTCTAGAAGTTGAAAATTATTAATCTTAATTGTTGATCTCTCTAAATCTATTGGTTATAAGTTGATTCCAAACATTTAAGTTGGCAAGCCCATCGCTCTGTGCATTTCATTACGAAATGCAACTACAACCATACATCAAATGTTCATCCAATGGTTGAAACTTTAGTATTTTATGATATTAACTTAAAAAAATAAACATGGCACATGAGTTTTAAAGTTGTTTTAAACTATTGTGCACTAGGATTGGCATCAAGGCCAAGGGGCCGGTAAAATAGCATTGCAAAAAAATTGAAAAAATCTCACCGTGTGCTAACCCTCTCACTTAAAAAAATCAGTAATCACTTGACAATTGACACTTAGCAATACAAAGTGCTTTAAATTCTTTTTTTTTTAAAATTCAAACATTAAAGTGAATGAAATGTCTTAGGTCTAGAAGTTGCAAATTATTAATCTTAACCATTGATATTTCTAAATCTAACAGTTATAGGTTGATTCTGAACATTTAAGTTGGCAAGCCCATCACTCTATGCATTTCATTACATAATGCAATTACAATCATACATCAAATGTTCATCCAACGGTTGAAACTTGAGTAATTTATGATATTAACTTTAAAAAAATGAACATGACACGTGTTTTAAAGTTGTTTTAAAATTTTGTGCACTAGGATTGGCATCAAGGCCAAGTGGCTGGTAAATTAACGTTGCAAAGGACTTGAAAAACTTTCACCGTGTGCTGACCCTCTCACTTAAAAAACTCAGTAATCACCTGATAGTTGACACTTATCAGTACAAAGTGATTTTAATGCTCTGTTTTTTGAAATTTGAACATTAAAGTGAATGAAACTTCTTAGGTCTAGAAGTTGCAAATTCTTAATATTAACCATTGATCTTTCTAAATTTAACGATTATAGGTTTGCTTTTGGACATTTAAGTTGGCAAGCCCATTTCTCTATGCATTTCATTATGGAATGCAACTACAACCATACATCAAAGGTTCATCCAATAGTTGAAACTTGAGTAATTTATGATATTAACTTAAAAAAATAAACATGACATGTGTTTTAAATTTGTTCTAAACTTTTGTGTGACAAGATCCATATTAGTCAATACCATAGGCATCGGCCTAACAAAAATCAATACTATTACTCAATACCATAGGCATCGGCCTAACAATTCTTTATCGAGGGAGCCCCCATCACAACCCCATTGATGGCCCGAAGGCGAAGACTCATAAGGTGCGCTCCCCGATATACTGATAGAGTCAACAAAATTAAGCACATCACTGTAACACATAAACATCGGTGGAACGAATGATTGCATTCTCCCGATGGCTTGATATAACCATGAATTATCAAGTGCATATTGCATAAAGTATATTAACTTAAAAAATAAACATTAATCACTTGATAGCTGACAATTGACACTTAACAGTCCAAAGTGATTTAAATGCTTTGTTTCTCAAAATTGGACCATTAAAGTGAATGAATCTTTTTAGGTCTACAAGTTACAAATTCTTAATCTTAACCGTTGCTCTTTCTAAATCTAATAGTTATAGGGTGATTTCAGAGGTTTAAGTTGGCAAGCCCATCACTCTATGCATTTCATTATGGAATGCAACTACAACCATACATCATATTTTCATCCAATGGTTGAAACTTGAGTAATTTATGATATTAAATTTAAAAAATAAACTTTACACATTTGTTTTAAAGTTGTTTTAAACTTTTGCATGCTAGGTTTGGCATCAAGGCGAAGGGGCCGGTAACTTAACATTGCAAAGGACTTATTATAGCATACATATTACATAGTCCAAATCATAGAAATTTGTGTGAAAAGATCCATATTGTAGCCTACATAATTTCATTGCATCCATAAATAGATTTGAAATCCCGTACTCATAGTCCTTCCCCCACTCCTAACAAAAATCAATAGTCAATACCATAGGCATCAACCTAACAATGCTTTATCAGTGGAACCCCCATCACAGCCGCGTTGATGGCCCGAAGGCGAAGACTCATAAGGTGTGCTCCTCGATATACTGATAGAGTCAACAAAAGTAAGCACATCGTTGTAACACATAAATAGCGGTGGAATGAAGGATTGCATTCCCCTGATGGCTCGATATAACCATGAATTATCAAGTGGATATTGCATAAAGTACTTAGTATATTACTTAATTTCTCAAAAGAAAAATACTGATTTGAATATATTTGCATAAAGTATATATTCTGAACTCAAAAAAAAACTCTTTACTCTAAGTGTAAATGAATAATGAAGAATAACACAACACAACCATTTATTTTATTGCAACTAAATTTCAATGTCATATTATTACATATCTTTTTATAGATGAGTAGTTTTAGATTAGGCAAGCTCTTTTTTTGTATAAATAACATATGTTAGTGTGTCACTTTATAACTACTACTTTACATAGAAAAAATTAAATAATTTATTCCAAGTTGTTTCTCATTACAATCATTAATGGATTACAAATTGATTCCAAACTTTTGCTGCAAAAAACTTATTACAAGTGTAACTCTAAAAATAAATGCATGATTCCAAGCTTATGTTGATGGATTTGCCAACCATGTTGGGGAAAGGGGGTTCTAATCAATCCTAGGGAAATGGGAGCCGTGAAGATACAAAATTTACTTACCCGCTTCAAGAATCAGATTCATACAGAAGATGTAATACAAATGTCTCTTTGAAAATAAATGCATGGGGCTTTCCTAGCCAACCATGTTTGGAAAATGGGAGTTGTTAAAATACAAGAGGAGAAGTAAATTTCTCCCTTCTTTTGCATGTAGCTTCCATGCACTGGTATAGAGCTTACCTCCATCAGAGCTCCTCATCCTGGTTCAAAACCTGATTGAGAAGTTAGGTTAATCAAATAAACTTCTTTCCAATTCCACCCATTTTGAACTTGAAGGAAATTTCTCTTTTACTAATTACTCTATAACTACATAACTGTAGGTAGGATAATTTACAATATCCCCAATACTGCATCATCTTCTTCGTGAATCCTTATTAACCCTAGAAAATAAAAACCCTTATGGCACAATCCACTATTCACTGAATCACTATCCATATTTATGGGCCACCAGTCCACTACCAGCCTATATAATTAAAATGTTTAATTTGATTGACATGTGGCTACATGAAATTTGTACCTCAAGTTGGCAAGCTATCAAAATCATCGATTCACTAGTGCCACTCAAACAGGGATAACTTTAAGAATCCTCCCTCAACAAAGGTGTAAAATCCCGGCAAATTTTAATGAATAATTGGTAAAAAAAAAAATCACACTGGCGAATCCTAGTGAATAATCAATAAAATGATTAATTTCAATGGCGAATATCTCCTTTAAAAATTTGCATAGCTAGTCGGTGCAGTTCTCCCATTTTTTTTTGTTCTTTTTAATATTGAAGTAGGGGCTCATGGGTGGCAGCACCCCTTGCAGGGGTCAAGGGGGCAACACCCCCTCGCGGGGTCCAGGGACAGCGGCCCCGACGCGCTCCTGTCGCGATATAGGCAGGGTCGATGGGTAGAGCCCATCACCACCAAGCGTAAATTCACTATTGAAACTACATTGGAGCAAACAAAGATGAAGTGTTTTTAAAAAAAATCACTTGAAAATTAAGACTAAATGAAACTTGAAATTTTACCATCGATTAGCTTTTAAATTGGACAGCTGCAAGTTTATCTCATGAGTGAATATCGGCGTGAGTGAACATCATCGGTGGGACATTTAGGGATGTTATGCTAATACAATGATTTTATATGCACTTAGTGAATTTTGTGACTTAATGAATTCTGTGACTTAGTGAATTCCATGACTTTATTTGCATGTGCCTTTTAAAAAGGTTGTTGAGTCCCAAAATTTGTTTTGGGCCACATGATCAAATCTAATCGTGTGGCCCAAAACAAATTTTGGGCCTCAACAACCTTTTTAAAAGGCATGTGCAAATAAAGTCACAAAATTCACTTGCAGCCATTCAATTAAACAGATGATCGATGGCAATAAATAATAAACCTATTCAAGGCTAAAATATCCCTAAAATGAAATGGTAAACTATTATTAGTGGCGATATTTCCCAAAAATTGATTATAAGAATATAAAAATACTAGTGAATATAAGTAATATTTGTATTTATAGTATAAACTACTGGCGAATCTGTTCCGATGACGCGTCGTTTAAAAAATAATGCATTGCTGAATTAATCAAGAGATTTTTTTTTTTGTTGTAAAAACTTGGTGATTTGGCGTCCTTTCTAGCTTGTATTATTCACCATTTTTGGAGGTCTCGATTTTAAATATTCGCCACTAAAGTTTTCCCTGCACTCAAAGTTCAAACGATATGAAATCATTACAAATCTTGTTCCATTAAAGCTATGAGCTATCCAAGAAATTTCTTTGGATGTTCATATCACATATGGAATTAATCATTTTCACTACTAACACTAGCATTAGTAGTACACCAACCGCGCTTTCTTCAAAAATATTGAGAATTTCAATTAAATGAAATGTACAACGTCGAGGCATTGAAAAGACTGAATGAATGATGAGCGATGGGCCTTTATGAGTGATGTACTTCTAGAATGCAACTCTTTTTTCTTGTTGGTGTACAGATTTGTCACTTTAAACATGAAAGTAGATGCAAAATATTTTAAAACAAATGACACAAATTCCATTTTTCTCACAATCAGTAAAGAAAAGCGATAGTTTCTCTTTTAACGGAGATGAAAAAATAGGCATTCTAACCTAACAGATAAAAAATGAACAATTATCATGAAGAAATACAATTCATTCATAAATAAAAGGAAGCATTAATAAATACATAGATTTAGAAATATATTATTTTATCTCTCTAATGCCAAAAATGAGGTTTCACAGACCTGTCATCCCACAACCTATACAATCAAAATTCAAAAAGCGCTCAAAAGCTGAATTATCATTTCATGTCACAAAAGGATTCATGCATGTTGTTAAACCGCTAGAGGGGCTGGTACTTTGTGCAGTTCCAACTGCATTTCCATAACTCAATTATGAAATTTAGCCCGTTCTTCTTCTTCTACTAAAATGAAAATCACCTTGTTGTACTCACCATAGCTAGTTTTCTCTTTCCACGCCACTGAATGTAGATGGGAAATGATGTCAAGTTTCTCCTCCTCTGTCCAATTCAAAATTGGTTGCATGATGGCCACAATTTCATTTTCCCATACTCTGATATTAGTTGGAGTACTATTTTGAGGAAACTCTGAGTTTGGAGTTCAAAATGTTGCCACCTTTCCTTGTATGCAATCTCACTTAACTTTACCAGAAAGAAGTGACAATTTGCTACTAAATCCGTTTCTCCAACCTCCTTATTTAAGATCTATCCTTTCAGAGGATTTAAAAGATTACATTAAACCTAAATTTGTGTTTGAAAGTGTGAAACCCTAAACCTGCAAATGCACAAGAGCAACAAAACACATTAAGGTTGTTAGTTCAAATGCATGTAAGCAAGTATGAGAGATTCCCCAGGAAATCCATCTATTCAAAACTAAAATTAAGAAAAAATGAAGAACACCAAAACAAGAAATTAAGTTAAATCTTAATTAAGCCAATAGATTAGTGATCCCATGGGGGAATTGGTGCCAATGAAGTGTTGCAATTGGCCCTTTCCCAATTACTAAGTTGCAATGTTGAATGATTGAACAATGGTCAAATCTCCAAAGATATTTGAGCATAACCTTGTTACAATTTATGAAAATGGTGAATAATTGAGTGCAATGGGAAAAATTAGCTCTCAATGTGAACAGAGTAACTTTGCATGAGGATTGTGGATGAGAAATGAGGAGAGAAGCCTCCAATTTATAAATTTTAATTTGGACGAGAAAATGAGGTTTGAGAAACGTGGGACTAACTTTCAATCCAATGGTTGAATGCCACATGTCAAAATGTGAATGGTTAGTGGTTGTGCACATTTTGGCCAAAGTGTCAATAAATGCATAAATTTGAATTTGAAATTGTGAGATGACTTGTTGAAGAGGGAAGAGAAATGAAGTTAATGTCACTTGGCTCAAGGCTAAGGACATGTAAGAGGTCTTAAATGCCTTGTTGGAAGGACTAAGTCCACTTGGCCTTTTTGAATTCAAAAGAGGGAATATTCCTTGTTGATGCTATGTGAGCGAAAATAGAGAATTAAATAAATCAAAGTAATTGATTTATTGTGCAACTTGCATTCTCTAGAGGATTTTAATGAGAAGGATTAACTTAATCATGTTTTTGATTAATTTAATGAAGAATTAGATGATGTGACATTTTAAACTTAAATTTAGGAATTGATTTAAATCAAATTGAGAGGAAGGGATTAATTAAATAAATGATTTGATTTATTTAATTAAGGAGGAAATATTAGATTAAATCAAATAAGGTTTAATTTATTCAATTTAATGAGAGGATTTTAGAGAATTTAATCAAATAAAATGATTTATTTAATTAAACAGAGATGGTAGGGTTAATTAAATTAAATTGATTAATTTAATCACAGGGGGAGGAAGACTTAATTAAGTGAATAATGATTCATTAGATTAAGGGATAGAATTACAATGAAATGTTGAGAGTGTGATGTTAGTGATCGGGATCAAGCGTGCCAAAAAAAACTATACATTTTTCATGTCTACATTTTGCCCCTCTTTGAAGCAATGTACAGTTTGTTGCATTGATTCAAATAATAAACTGTTGGGATCAAAAGTTCAAAATTTCTCTTCTTTTTTTTTTAGATGCCCCACTACTGCCCCAGTGGATGGATAATGTTGGATATTGCCCCCTTGAGAGATCGGATGAAAATTTTTATTTTTGGATGATCTCGCGAAAAAAGATGACAAGGTGCTCAATAGGCCAGAAATGTCCCAGAATGCCTAAAAATAGGTTAAGACGCCAGAAAAAGATGTAACACAGCCCTCGGTTGGATGAAAATGGGAGTGGGGTCCCAAAACTCTTGTCGGAAGGTCAAATTAGGTCAAAAAACCCTAATTTTTAGGCTTAAATAGACCTCGAGGGGTCACTTTCAATACATTTGCAATCTTTAAACCTTGAAAATTTTGACACTTTGAGCTCTGAGACTTGGTCACGATGACACAACAACAACTTCCTCTGCACATGTTGGAGCGGGTATGAGTATATAAGCGACCAGTTGCCGCAGGACCCATGGTATGTACCCTTATCCAAATTTTATTTTCTCGTTATTCATGAGTTAATTAGGGTTTAGGTATGGTTTAGGCAACGCAGTGTGATATAGCACCATGGAAAATACAATTTTAGGGCCATGCTATCCTTTATAGGTCCGCTTGTGAAAAGAGTGTTGCACGGACTAGTTTGGGTTTGAGGATTCTTGGCCACCAAACTCGGCCACTATGCAGATAGCGTTGCTCAAACTAGTTTTTCAGAATATGGTGCAAATTCCACTGCACGACATAGTTTGGAACATTACAAACTACATCGCTTTTGAGAACAGTGTCACTTTTGTTGTTTCAAAGGAGAAATGCGCTATAGGTAGTAGGTTTCTTTTAGGTAAACTGACATGACTTCTTTCCTTGTGCATGAGAGACACGAGGTCATTCATTCAAGGGAGCATCGATGGCCAGTATTTGAGAGATTACACAATATGCATGTATTCCTTTAGGAGTAGCTTGGGATGCTTGGTTTATGGCACATTATGTACATCTGTCCAATTCAAGCACATCTGGGTATGATGAATGCTTTGGTTGAGCGATGGCACAATGAGACGTCATCCTTTCATCTTCCTACCGGTGAGGCCACCATTACTCTTGAGGATGTTTGGTGCATCCTGCGGCTACCTATTCACAGAGCCTGAGTTATCTATGATTTGGAGGAGGGTAGGGATGCCTGCTTTGGTGATATGGGTGTTGACGAGCTCATCCTTTGTGATGGTTAGATAGATTTGGAGAGGTACCGGGGTGTAGCCCCTACTTATAAATTGATTGTGGCCGCCATTATTTCTGGTCTTGTAACTCCTGATTGGCATGGTTGATATTTCAGTCTAGGTTGGGGGTTGGCATGGTAGTAGATTTGCGCCCACTAAGTGTACTTTTCCTAGGGACTAGTACTGATGGCCTCTTTGTACCGAGATTCGCATGAGTTTTCCTACTTGGATGATCAGGCTCTTGGGGCTGGGTTGACTCTTTTGCACATTTGGGCATGGGAGCGGATCCCAGTACTTTGCCCACTTGTGACACTAGTTGTTCTAGATATTGATGACCCTATGGTGTGGTGGTACGGCGGGGTAGAGATTCATTTCACTCACATGGGTACATATGGTATATCTCACTGGTGGTGGGTTATAGATGAGATGATAGTGTTTATCTGAAGGCCATGGATGGGTATAGGGCCATGGTATGACGATGCTCAACAACACTTCTTTGCTCACTAGGATAGATTTATGCAAGGCCAGGAGCACACTATGATAGAGAGATATCTTCCTAATAGGGTAGCCAGACAGTTTGGTGAGGTGCAGGATATACCAAATGATCAGTATATGGCCCTCTTTTCCCACACAACAAAGGAGACAGCATGGGGGCAGCCGATTCTAGTAGAGGAGGCAGTCTCCCCCTTTAGACAATTAGTGGTGCGGTCATGGCCATATGATCAGGGGTCAGCAGATGCAGGGGTGCCTCCAGCATACAAGGCATGGTTCAAACCTCTGTTGAGATTGATAGTTCCTGGGATAGTGCTTCCATGTCAAAGGCCTAGAGGCAGGTTAGTAGGCACAGGTCAAGGAGCTATACCACCTCCTCAGTAGTCACCTCTGAGGGATCAGGCATAGTAGGTAGCAAGACAGGATGGGCAGCGCCAGGTGGCAGCACAACACCAGCCAATAGGACAATCACATTCTCAAGATGCCTTGATTTAGCAGTTATAGGGCCAGGTACAGGTTTTGACAGCTAAGCGGGATGAGGCCCGGCAGTAGGTTGCTGCAATCACAACTGAGAGAGATCAGGCATGATCCGAGAGGGATCAAGAGATAGGCCGACGGAGATAGCAAGAGAGCGTAGCCTCCACATCCTGGGGTCGATCAATTGACATTTGGGAGTATAGAGATGCTATCAAAGAGGTCAAGTACTATCGGCAGTACTACCGATAGGTAGTGTCACCAGCAGACAAAGTGCTAGATTTCTCCTAGCAGATAGAGAGGCATCCGATAGAGGATCACGGTGAGAGACAGGTGGGGGAGGGCAATAGCCAACAGGGCTAGCCCCTTTGATCACAGACATTTTTGTAATTTTCATTTATGGGATGTACTATCTTAGCCTTATTGTACCATGTATTTGATGTACACTTGATCTGATGCATACTATAATAGTGTATTTTTGATGATATATATATGAGATGATTCACCTTTTATGATATGTATGGTGCAAATGTGTGATATGCAGTTTTATTATGATGTTATGAGATGTTCCTGTTCTTATGCTTATGCAATGTGATATATGTTTCTAATGGATGCATTTCTTTTTGTAAATTTTTCATGCTTTATGGATGTAATGTATGTTAATGATGGTGTAATGATATGCAAATGGAAATGGATGCAAATGATTATGTATGCATAATGATGTAATGATTTATTAAGATGCTTAGCATAACAAATTTATATTATTCCTCATAACTTAAGATAATGATATGATGCAATGTGCTTTTGATGTTAATGATCTAGTGGATGCAGGATGTATGGATTGGTGATGTTTTGATTACTGTTATGATACCATGTTAGTGTGGAAGGAAGATAGAAGAATTTTTAGAATTAATGAATTAGTTAGGATGGTGATGGTGTTTTGCATTGCTAGGAATTAGGATTTTCAAAGAGGTCACTTGCATTATGTTTGATAACACACGTAGATATGATGCATCAAGGTATAAAGGACCAGGATGGCATTTGTATTTAGTGTGGTGGACTTTGAATTGACAAATAGATAGGAGTATTCTTGTTCACACTTAGCATACGTACTTCGTTCAGGATATAGTTCAGACATTCTAAATATCTCAGGCCAAAACATAAGAAAGCAAGCTTTCCTATGTGGTCAACAAGATACCTAAAACATCCTCCCTACAAACCAAACAAAACGTGCATGACTAAGTTATTTTACAAGTGTATCCAACAAGCATAGAAAATAAAAAGATAATGATCAGTGCCCCATTCCTTTCTCTCTAAACCCTATTTTGTTTAGGCATCATTGAGAGGTCCTTGGAATGAGCGCAAAATAAGATAAGTCAATAAAAGATTAAATAAAGCAAATGAAACAAGCTAATGTTCTTCATATCACTAGCCAGGACTAACTACTATGAGGGGTACTTGATGCTTATGTCCATCACAAGAAAGCTTCATCCTAGGACCTGTTGTGATCAAGGTTTGGTGGGACTGATTTGGGTGATAAGCTACTGATACTCTGAGTTGACCAACTTCTTGATTCACTAATCTAGACTTTCAAGACTCTGACGATTAGAGTGTCACTTTGGAACCTACTAGACTTGCTTCTAATTGAATTACCAAAGGGTGAAGGAAACGATTGATTTTTATTATGAGTGATAAAATTCGCGGGTGAAAGCGAGATGAAATGGATGCACCATTTTGGATTTTTAGATGTTTTGAGGCTGTTTTTGGTATTTTTAGATGTTTTACAAATGGTTTTGGTATTTTCAAGATTTATGATGAAATAGACTAACTTAAAAAATATATCCTAGGGGTCTCGCGAGTTGATCCATAGATTAGCCTTGCCTACGTTATACACGCAGAGACCACATAGTTTGACTGATGACAAACTAACTTGATGATAAGATAGATGGGCAAGCGGATTGCCAATGCGACAGACGCCTAAGGACTGACCTAAATGTCTCGGGGGATGATCAAAGATCAACCTTGCCTATGTTCAAGCTCAAAGAAGACGTAGTTCAACAAGGTGAAAGACTAACAAGACTAAATAATGATTTTTTTTGAAGATTTTATGATATTTTGACATGTTTTTTGAATTTTTGATGAATTTTTTGATTTTTTTTGAATTTTTGATGTTTCGAGAAGATTTCAAGAATATACACGAATTTGATCTGATGCTGATATACGAACATGCCCCCAGTGTGGTGTGATAGACTACTTCGATAAAGGCAGGACAAACTGACCTTAGAATATGTCAAGTAGTACTATGGTGGAATATGATATGGACACTAACTCAGGCTATGGTATGGATGCGAGCAGATGGGTGCATGGATGAGTGAGTCATGCAAATCCTAGTGGATAGAGGGTGATTTATTTATGCTTGGTGCCTGTTTGCCAGGTTTTCACCAAGGTACTTGTCCAAAGCGCCACTGAAGTGGTTTTCACTAGAGGACAATTTTTTTCTTTACTATTTTCTATCATTTTTCTAATTTTTTGGATTTTTTGCATTTTTTTATTTTTTTGTTGTCACCAAGATGCCTATTTGCTAGGTTTTCATCAAGGTAACCCATTTTTCAGGACTTTTTCTAATTGTTTTTGTATTTTCTATTTTCTATACCTTGCGAGTTCTTAGGCATAAAACTTTTTGAGATGACAATTGTCCATGGGCTCCTACAGAGGTTCAGCTTCTTGTGTTGATAACTGATATGCCCTTGATTTATAGCTTGCGGTGATGATGAAAGGTCCTAGCCAGTTGGGTTCAAACTTTCCTTTTGTATTTGGGTTGGACACATTCATTTTGGTTCTCTTTTAGCACAAGGTCACCAACTTGGAAGGTGTGTTGCCTGATCTTCTTGTTGTAGCTCCGTTTCAGGCAATTTTGGTAGACCTATAGATGATTTAGGGCATTTATGCATCGTTCATCTACTAAGTCCAGCTAGTTTAGTCTTGTAACCCTGTATTCCTCATTTGTGATGAGGTTTTGCAATGATATCCTCAATGACAGAAGTTGGATCTCAATCAGAAGTATGACTTCTGATCTGTAGACCAGGGAGAATGGGGTGGCACCTGCTGGTGTGTGGATGTTGGTGCGGTAGGCCCATAAGGTGAGGTTTAACTACAGATGCCAATCATGACCAAAGTTTTTGACCGTTTTCTTAAGGATCTTTAGAATGGTTTTATTAGTAGCTTTTGCTTGGTCATTGCATTGTGGGTAATATGGTGTGGAAAAGTAGTGTTGTATTTTGAATTTTTCACACAAATCACAGACATCCTGATTCTTGAAGGGTGTCCCGTTATCAGAGATAATGGATTGAGGAACACCGTATCGGAAAATGAGGTAGTTCAAGATGAAATTGGATTTTTTTTACCCATGATGTAGGTCATGGGAATTCCTTTGACCCACTTTGTGAAATATTCGATGGCGGTAATAATGAAATTATGGCCATTGGATGAGGTGGCTGAGATTTTACCTATGAGATCAATCCCCCATTGGGAAAAGGGCCAAGGTGTAACGATGGGATGTAATTCTTGAGCTGGTGCATGAATAAGATCTCCATACTATTGGCATTGTAGACATCTTCTGACAAAGTCATGTGCCTCTCTTTCCATTGTCAGCCAATAGTATCCGGTTCTCAACAACTTCTTAGCCAAGGTCACACCACTCGAATGTGAACCACAAGTGTCATTGTGTACCTCAGTTAGATTAGTCAAGGCCTCCTCAGATTTTAAGCAACATAGCAGGGTTCCATCGATACTTCTACGAAAGAGGGTTTCTCCTAGGATGATAAATCGTAAGGACCTTTTGACAAAGGTTCGCTTTAGGTCCGAGGTAATGTTAGCTAGGAGGATTCCTATCCTTAGGTAGGTGTAAATTTCATGGTACCAAAGATCACTAGGACTAATGAGTTCACATGCATATTATGATTTTGGTACCTCAAAAGTTGGTATGAGAAGCTTCTTTACAAAGAATTTGTTTTTCGAGACATTGCGAGGGATATCTAGTAAGGATCTAATAGTTTCCATTGTGTTAGTTGCTCTGTTGTTTTCCCTCGATATTTTCTCAAAGGTGATGTCGATGAATGATTCCTTGAGGCTTTCTACTACCTTTTTATATTGTGTGAGCTTATCATCTTTAGTTTGGTATTCACCGCTGACTTGGTTAATGATAAGTTGCACGTCTCCATAGACTTTTAATGCCATGATTCACCAATGTGCCGTAATCTTGAGATCTATGGTTAAAGCCTCATATTCTACAATATTGTTTGTATAGGGGAATGCCAACTTGTAATATCTCGATATACAATCCCCCTGGGGGGGTGATGAAGAACACACCGGCTCTTGATCCATGTTGCATGTGGGAGCCATCGAAATACAATTTCCAGTGGTCAGTTGTACTGAGATTAAAAAGGGACTCATCTAGAAATTTTGATATGAGCAGGTTGTCTGTGTATAGGGGAGCTTCTGCTAGTTGGTCCGCAATAACTTGTCCTTTGATAGCCTTTTTCTCGACATATTCAATATCATGTTCAGATAGTATCATCACCCACTTAGCCATTTTGCATGTAAGAATTGCTTTTGACAATAAATATTTGAGGGGGTCTATCTTGGCAATTAGCTTAATTTGATGAGCTAGCATGTAGTGTCTGAATTTCTAGGCTACAAATACCAATGTCAGGTAAGCTTTTTCTATTGATGTGCAATTGAGTTTGTTTGCCACCATTGTTCTGTTGATATAGTAAATGGCCCGCTTGGCTCCCTTTTCATCATGTTGGGCTAAAAGGGCCCCAAGGGCGGCTATCATTATTGAGATGTATAGAATCAATGGTTTCCCTAAAATCAGTGGAAACAACATGGGTGGTGTAAGTAGGTATTCCTCAATCTTTTTTAATGCTTGTTCGCACTTTTCATCCCACTTGAATGCTACTCCCTTGTGGAGTAGGTGTGAATAGGCAATTTGCTTATCTGCCCGTTGTGCTATGAATCTTCTGATGGACTGAAGTCTACCTTGTAATCCTCTGAGTTGATTTAGTTTTCTTGGTGCTTGCATATCAAGGATTGCTTTTGCCTTTGCAGGATCCACTTATATCCCTCTCATTGAAACTATGTACCCCAATAGCTTTCTTGATTGTACCCCAAAGACACACTTCTTTGGGTTGAGTCTAACCTTGTATTTTTCGAGCCTATCAAAAATTGCACTTAAGGTCGCTACGTGGTCTTGCCTTTTCTTTGATTTAGCCAATATGTCATCCACATAGTCTTTGACAGTTTTGTGGATCATGTCATGGAAAATCAGTGTCATGGCTCTTTGGTATGTAGCTCCTGCATTCTTTAGCCCAAATGACATCACATTCCAGCAGTAAGTGCTCCAAGGACATGTAAAGGTTGTCTTATGTTGTTCTTCCTTTGCTATCATTATCTGATTGTATCCCAAGAAACCATCCATTAGGGACAAAATCTCATGCCTAGTTGTGTCCACTATCATGTCAATGTTGGGTAGTGGAAAATCATCCTTAGGACATGCTTTGTTTAGATCTCTAAAGTCCGTGCAGATGCAGATGCCCCCATTCAGTTTTGAGACTGGCACAAGGTTAGATACCCACTTTGGATAGTCAATCGTGTCTATGAAGCCAACATCTAAGAGCTTTTGTAACTCAATCTTAACAAGCAAGGCTATTAGTGGGTACATCTTTCTTAACTTTTGTCTGACTGGTTTCGCTCTAGGGTAAACAGCCAAATGATGAACCACAACCTCAGGATGTAGGCCTGGCATGTCTGCATAGGTCCATGCAAAGTTTACCTTTCTTTCTTTTAGGAATACTGCTAGTAGTTCTTGTCCCTCTGTTAAGAGTGACTTGACGTAGAATGTGATTTACGGTTCTGTTTTTGTTCCCAAGTTGACAAGGTTGCACTACTCTGCCAGGACTGCTGACTTTTCTTGATGTAAAGCAATAGGGGACAGATTGAATCGTTCATCCTTCGGCACCTTAGAGAGGTTTTCACCATTGGATGTGTCCTTTATTTTTACTTTTTTTTGGTTAGAGAGTGCCAAAGTGTGCTTTTTACTCAATAAAGCTGAGCTTATTCTTGATATTTTCCTTTTGCGACTGAAGGATTCAATCATCTCCCCATAGTATTCCTTGGTGTCTAATGTGATGTTGAAGCCTGCCTTATGATCCCCACACAGAACTGCATCCCTTAGTCCCATGAATTCTGAGATCCCCTCATCGTTTTCAAATGAGTCTAGAATTGGTGGTCCAAGTTGGTCATGATCGATGAGTTGTGGGTGTACTAAAGTGATTCGATGGGTTGGTTGGTTTGACTTAGTTGTGGAAGCACTAATCATTAGCAAGGTGGAATCTTCAAAGAGCCTAGGGAGACCTGCTATGGTATCATCATTGTCACTACTGGCACCAACATCAGTGACATCAAAGGTGAAATTATCAAGTGGGATACCTAGGTATACAGATGGTCTAGGAGTGGTTGTTGTTACCTGAGCAGAGGCCCTGACTGCCCTTTTGGGAGTACCTCTGCCACGTACCATTATAATTGGAGGAGTATACCCAAGGCCAAGATTCAGCATTCTTCTTTCTACAATGATGGGCTCTAGCCATCCATCACTATTTCTTCCAAGTCTTTCATTTTTGTTATAGCCCATACCAAACATCATTTGCAACCCTTTGTTAGTTTCATCCATGGATAGGGTGGCGGTGGGCATTTCATCTTGGTATAATGTATTTGAGATATCTCGCTCATCCTCATTTTCTTGACTGAGATCCCCCCAATAGCGGAATCCAGAAGGGTTTTCCCTAACAGGGTGGATAGGTGCTTCAACTAGTTGAGGTTGTCTATGCAACCTAGGAGATTGTGGTAACTCTCCTACAAAAAATTGATTCATTTTCATTATTTAGTCACCACATCCATTGTCTTGGAATATGTTTTTGATTTCAAATTTTCAGGGATGGTGGGTGTCTCTATCACAGAAGTGGAAGTAAGGTTGGTTGGGTTGATGTATGAACTGGACAGGCCTTCATCATTTTTTGGTACTTGGGGGATCTTACAAAATTTGGCTTCCAATTTTTTGCAGTAGGTGAAAGGTTCAGGATCCCCATGTATAGTGATCTCTTCATTTTGATGTGAGAACTTGATACATTGGTGATATATCAAGGCCACTGCTTTCATTCTATGGATCCAAGGGCATCCAAGGAGGATATTACATGGTAGGTCAAGGTCAAGGACCTGACAGGTGGTCTCCATAGTTTTCGGTCCCACTTGGATGGGGATTTTGATAGTGCCCTGAGACACTCTTTCCTGGTCATCATATGCCCTTATCCCAATTTATTTATGAGCTTTGGAGAACAGATGTTAAAGCCTGCACCTCCATCCACCAGGACTCGTTTGACTTTTTTTTATGGATGAGCACTTGAAGGTGGTGTGTGCAGTTACGAGATGGTTATGGGGGGAAATCTTTGTCTGAGAATGTAATGAGATTTGGCATAGCAATGTTACCCACCATAGCCTAGAACTGCTCTATGTCAAGGGTGGTAGAGATGGTGGACACAACTAACGCTTCATCAAGGATCTTCCTATGGGCGGTGGAAATTTTTAATAGTTCCATGATGGAGATTTGGGTAGGGGTTCTCTTCAGTTGGTCAATGATATTGAAGTCATAGGGGATGGCTTTTGTATTAGAAATAGGGGTCTTAGCTAGTGCCTCGGTGATGGTAACCTTTCTACCATGTGTGGTGGCTCCACAGTCGTTGTTGGCTCCTTTGACATTTATGATGGTGACCATCTCATCGACACATCCGACTATCTCCTCATACAATAGATTAGCACTAGCATACTTTTGTTTGCCCTTATTGTTCCCTTGATTATTTCCTTGATTGTTCCCTTGGTTGTGGTTTGGCATTGGGTTTGTGTACATTTTCAAGTCTTGGGTTACAGCTGGTTGTTCGATATTGATGATCTTATCCTCGATGAGGTCATGGATGATGTTTTTCAGCCTCATGCAATTGGCGGTGGTATGTCCTTTGATCTTGTGAAAGTCACAAAGGAGATTTTCGTTATACCATGGTAGTTTGGTCATGGGTTCCGCGTATTGCTCTGAGTTAGAGATTTTGATCAGGTTCTCCTTGACCAATTTCTTCATGATGGATTCAATAGATTCACCAAGAGCCATGAACTTCCTCTTTGGGGGATACTTGCCTCGGGGAGGTGGTCCTCCTTGATTACCCAAGTTATTGATTTGATTGGTGGGCATTGGTTTTTGTTGTGCTACTACCGTATTAGTCTACACATTGTTGCAATTATGATTTTGTAGTTGATGGGTTTGGATGTTTTGCTTAGGGGCACTAATGACCACTTTAGCATCGACCACACCATCCTTTGTGATATTTTTGTTACACGACCATGTTTGAGGTTTATCATTATAGTTTTTAGATGGGCGGTTATCCTATGGTGGAGTGAATGTTGATGCACCTCCTCGTGTAGTAAGGGCTCTTTTGATGTTGAGCACCTTTGTGATCAGTTGATCATAGGATGTGATGCACTGCATTTTCAAGTAGAATGCCAAGTTTTCATCTAGGTTGGATATGATGGTGCAAACTTGTTGTTCCTTTGCCATGGTCCACTTGCTCTGATTGGCCTTGGATCGCAATCTTTGCAAGAAGGATGTGAATAGCTCTCCTTTTCTTAGTTTGAGTGCGGATAGTTCTTCCAAACTAACATCCACACCCATATTGAAAGCATGATTTTTAAGGAAAGCTTCCACAATTCCCTCGAACATTTTAATGCCCGTGGGTAGGTGAGAAAACCATTCCATGTCTTGACCTGTCAGACTATGGGGGAAGAGTCACATTAGATACGTGTCATCATATGCGACCTCCATGCAATGCACTTGAAATTCCCTGACCTAGTTTTCAGGGTTACCCATTCCATTATACTTGTCAAATTTGGGGATCTCGAATCCCTTTGGGAATAGTATCATGGTGAGACTTCTATCGAAAGGATAAGGGCACAAGTTGCCTGGTGTCCTTGTTGTTTTTCATGCTTGTAAGTCCGACACTTGCAGCAAGAGCAGTTTGATTTGTGTTGTGACATCTTTTCTTGGGTCAAGAGGTGGAATGAATGAGTTTTGAGGTGTTTGAAGTGCTCGATGGGTGGGAGGAGTACTAGTGGGCATTTGTTACAAGCTCTTCTATGCGTTCAAAGATTGTTGGTATGCTTGCATTTTTGTCAACAATGCTTGTTGTTGATCTTGTTGTTGTTGTTCCAACAATGCTTGTTGTTGGTCCATCTGTTGTTGTTCCCATGAAGCTTGTTATTGGTCAATCTGTTGTTGTGCTATTAAATCTTGTTCTTGGTCTAGCTACTATTGCACCAACAAAGCTTGTTTTTGGTCGAGCTGCTATTGTGCTAACAAAGCTTGTTGTTTAGCTTATTGGTAGGCTTGCAGATGGATTGCTTCTATTTGTGCTTGGTATTGTACTTGCGCCTATTGTTGGGCTTGTGCTTGTGCTTGAGCTTGAGCTAGAGCTTGTGCTTGGGCTTGAGCTTGTGCTTGAGCTTGTTCTTGGGCTTGGGCTTGTGCTTGTGCTACTTTTTCTTGAGTACTATTTGTTGGTTGGCCTTTTGAAGGGTTTGGATTAGAGTGGTGAATGAATTTACCATGTTGGCCTTTGGTGGGATTGGTGGTGGAAAGGGAATGATGCCAACCATTGTGGCAGGTGAGAAGGTTATGGTGGTGGTTGGGATTTGAGTTGTTGGAGGGGTGGTGGAGATGCTCGGTCCTTGAGAGGGTATGCTTTGGGATATTTGAGGACCGATTGATGTAGTTATCGTAGTGGCTTGAATGGCTGTCACTTGTTGCTTTGATGTTGCGGGCAAACAAGGGAATTCGATGTAATGTTCACATTGCCCTGTTTTGAACAACTATCAATGTTTAGGGGAGGAAACCCCACTCTGAGTGGTGATGTGGTTGTGAATGGAAATGGGGAAAGAGATGGTATGTTTCTTTGGAAAGAAAAAGGATTAGCAACATCGATTGTTCCAAACAAACCACCTTCTCCTTGTGATAGAGAAGTTTGTATGTTTGGTTGACAGGCTGGTGAGGCATGGAATGAAGATGAACCAATGAAATTGCGGAATATGAGTGGAACGTATGGGTGTAATGGGTTTATCAAGACATAATTATCTAGTGTGATAGTGATAGCCACCTCTTTGTTGGTCACAAGGTGATGATTTTTTAACTCTCGAAACATAGCACTTCCTTTGTTCCCGATTGGTGAGGTTGGTGTGATGGCTGACGTGATGTGAGGTATTTATTGATGGACATTTGATTATGGGGATGCATTTGTAAGAGGCATGTCCGTCATAGTGCTTGTGTCAAGGTCAGAAGGGAACTAGACCCCTCCTTCTGCTAATGTGTTTAAGTACTTGAACATGGCACTAACAATTTTATGGTTCTCTTGGTTTTGAAAAAAAATTATCATTTCAGATTGTGTCATGCCCATGTCTTCATTTGCCATGTCCTCTTCATAACTCTCCTCCTGAGGATTTTTTGATGGCAAAGAAGAGTTACTTGGGGGATTTCTTGATCCCGCAAGGTTTATTTTAGAGGTTACTTGACTCATGTCAATGGAAGTTGATATTTCACTAATATTCTCCATGTTCTTCTTGTATTGCAATCTTGTTTGAACCATAAAAAATAGGGATCATTTGATCCTAATCTTTTAGGCTCCAAAGAGAAGAACTAGGGAAGTCAAAGATCAAAGATGGGGGTAATGATGATGGGATGAATGGATGAAGTGAACGAGTGAAACCTTTTGGAGAACTTTTGAAGGGTTATTCGAAACTTGTTTAGGACTTAGATTGATTATGATGGTTTGACTATGTGTATTGAGTCAAACAAGATTGTAGTGAAATTGTAGTCCCTAGGAAGTTGTATTATCCTAGGGTAACTTAAACAAGTGGATGAATTGGATAAGTGTGTTAAGCCAATATTATTGTGAACTAGTAGACCTCAGAAAGTTGTGTTATCTTAGAGGTAAATTTTTCCAAAGGTTTGACTATTTTGGCTAGGTGTGTTAAGCCAAGATAAGGTGATGTTGGTTTTAGCCCTTTAAGTTTAGCATGAGTGATTTTTCTAGAGTTCTCAAGAAGTTTGATGATGGGCTGAGATTTGATTTGATGGAGAGATGGATGAGGATGACAACTTTGATCCTAGACTTGAACCTAGACACAACTCTCTTTACAAGACCTCGGTGTTGAAGAACATGCTAGACTTCCTATGAGATGAAAGAAAACCTTTCAAAGAGTTCTAGATTTTGTTAATAGTAGAACGCATACAAAGTTGGATTATTCCTTGAACCCTTTTTGTAGAAGTTGTATACTAGTCTCTCTCTGACTTCAAGGAGCATTTCAAGGAATTTTTCATGGGCTTTTAGACTTATCTTCTTGAACCTTGGTTTTGGAATTTTGATCTTTCAGGAAATCTTTGAGAGCAACACATATGAAGTTCAATTTGTCTTTTTATCTTGGTTTAATGAACTCATTTTACCAAAGACACTTGATTACTTATATTTCAAACTATATGTCTAATGTCCCACTTTATTTCTCATCCCATAAGGTCCATTGTGTGGAAATCGAGGAAAATAGGGCAAAAGTTTCTTATGTTTAACCTTGTTGAAAACAAATGATGATAGAATCCAAGCACTTATAAATCTCTAGGGATATGATCCCTAGGGAGAGCAAGAGTGCCTAAATTCATCAAAGAAATTTGTTTCCTAAAAGGGATTTGAAATTTTGAGGCCTTGTGAATGTTTGTTTTGTAAATGTTTTCAAGATCCAAACAATGTGTTTTCCACTTCCAAGAAATTTTTACAACTCTAGGATGATGAGACAATATTTTGTTGGGTTCCCGCTTGGATAAATCCAGCTGCACATATTTTGAGCGAATGGATAAATACTTGACCACACTAGCTCCCCTCCATGGCACACACTTCTCGAGTCAGCCAAGCATTAGTACCTATGAATTTCCCATGGGATACTTTCCATTTCCACAACAAAACCGCATGTATAACATGGGGAAGCTTCAAAGGACATGACCTTTTGCACCAAAAAAATAGATAAGGTTTTGGCCTTTTCCTAAAAAAATGGTTCTAATTCATGCATTCCGTTCATGGGGGATTATCCAACATCGGCGAGAGTCCATTTTTGTCCATCTCATTAGAATAATCCTCATGATTCTTGAACTTTCCTCAAGAATCCACACTTATATACCAATTGGAAGTCGCTTGACTTTAGTGTGTTCCCGATTGGGTCATTCCCTTGGGTGATTAATTTTTTCCACAAGGTAGGCCTGCTAAGATAAACAAAAGTGAGCTAACATATCCCATCATTCACACAACCTTTGTTGAAAATCAAAGGGGAGAACCTCTGCAATATGTTGTGCTCACACTCGCATGTTTTGTTCAATTATTCGGTACCCAAATTGAAATGTGGAGGCAATCTTTTATGCAACTTAGTGTCACCAAAAAGACTTTTGATTCTCAAGATCACCGTGAGGCACGAGAGAAGCGTATACGCCTTTTCAAATGATACTACTTTGCAAAAAGGATTAAAATACATAAAGAACACATATTCATTTTAAATTCCTCAAAGAAATGATTTCTTTTTAAGCACCAAAGGAAATGTGAGATTGTTTTTTTCAATTGTTATCCTTCAAACAAAATCTAGTATGTTTGTCTAGGGTTATTTTTAGCCCCTTGGAAACATTGAAAAGAAATTTGATTGTTTATTTTAGAACCCAAAAGAAGTTTAGTATTCTTAAGGCAAATGAAATTAACAAATTCCCTTTAAACAAGAATTGAAAAATCCTTAAAGAGTGTTTAATAAAACTTTAGTGTATAAGAACACTTTGTACAAAATGAGCATGATGTCATGATGAGTATCCTAATTTTCTTAAGAAAAAGGAATTTGCTTGTTCTTTTTAAACCCAAAGTAAATCTAGTGTTTCTAAGGCTAAAGATATTAGCAAATTTCTCTTAACAAGCAGAATTTTAAAATCCTCCAAAAGTGTTGAAGAACACTTTAGTGTTTAAAAACACTTTTTCTTGCATGATGAGTATGAGGTCATGATGAGCTTCCAGCCTACAAAATGACAAAAAAACCAGAGAGAAAAAGACAGTCAACAAGGTTAGGAATTAAAAAATCCAAAACTTAAAAAGCACATGTCATTTTTAGATCTTCTTGTTTTGTCATGGCGTAGTTTGTAAAAGTGGTGGAGTTTGGGGTAAAAGCGGCACTATATAGCACCAAATGGTTGACTGTGAGCAGCGCTCTATAGAAATAGGGAGCGAAAAAGTGGCACGACAGGGGTAAGTGCCGAAGTTTGGAAGTGGCCCTATTTTAAAATTTTAAATTTTTAGGCGGGAATGTAGGAGCAGAGGAGTTTGGAGGAAGCACTGTTTGATATGGCACCATGGTGCTGAGGGCGATGTGATATAGCACCGCAGAGAAGAACACAGTGGAGTTTAGAAATTTGAAAAAGAGTGACAAGCGGAGAGAAAAGCGGCGAGGTTAAGAAACCAAGTGCAAGTCAGTATTGTGCAGCAGCCCTGAAAGCAGCGAAGTATTGCACCACGCCTATGAACATGGTTCGATATGTTGCCACACAACTATTTGTTATGACTTGCGAGAAAATGTTAAGAAAACCATAGATTTTTTTTTAAAAAACGTGATTAATTTCTTTTCTGCCCTCCTTCTAGCACCAAAATGTGAACCCCTAAACCTGCAAATGCACAAGAGCAACAAAACACGTTAAGGTTGTTATATAAAATACATGTAAACAAGTATGAGAGATTCCCCATGAAATCCATCTATTCAAAACTAAAATTAGGAAAAAATAAAGAACACCAAAACAAGAAATTAAGCTAAATCCTAATTAAGCCAATAGATTAGTGATCCCATGGGGGAACTGGTGCCAATGAAGTGGTGCAATTAGCCCTTTCCCAATTCCCTAGTTGCAATGTTGAATGATTGAACAATATTAAAATCTCCAAAGAGATTTGAGCATAACCTTGTTACAATTCATGAAAATGGTGAATGATTGAATGCAATGGGAAAAATTAGCTTTGAATGTGAAGAGAGTGACTTTGCATGAGGATTGTGGATAAGAAATGAGGAAAGAAGCCTCCAATTTATAACTTTCAATTTGGAAGAGAAAATGAGGTTTGAGCAATGTGGGACTAACTTTCAATCCAATGGTTGAATGTCACATGTCAAAATATGAATGGTTAGTGGTTGTGCACATTTTGGCCTAAGTGCCAATAAATGCATAAATTTGAAATTGAAATTGTGAGATGACTTGTTGAAGAGGGAAGAGAAATGAAGTTAATGTCACTTGGCTCGAGGCCAAGGACATGTAAGAGGTATTAAATGCCTTGTTGGAAGGACTAAGTCCACTTGACCTTTTTGAATTCAAAAGAGGGAATATTCTCTTTTGATGCTATGTGAGGGAAAATAGAGAATTAAATAAATCAAAGTAATTGATTTATTGTGCAAATTGCATCCTCTAGAGGATTTTAATGAGAAGGATTAACTTAATCATGGTTTTGATTAATTTAGTGAAGAATTAGATGATGTGACATTTTAGAATTAAATTTATGAATTGATTTAAATCAAATTGAGAGGAAGGAATTAAATAAATAAATGATTTGATTTATTTAATTAAGGAGGAAATATTAGATTAAATCAAATAAGGTTTAATTTATTCAATTTAATGAGAAGATTTTAGAGAATTTAATCAAATAAAATGATTTATTTAATTAAACAGAGATGGTAGGGTTAACTAAATTAAATTGGTTAATTTAATCACAGGAGGAGGAAGACTTAATTAAGTGAATAATGATTCATTAGATTAAGGGATAGAATTACGATGAAATGTTGAGTGTGATTCTGGAGGAAATGATGTTAGTGATCAGGATCAAGCGTGCCAAATGAAATTGTACATTTTCCATGTCTACATAAAGCATTTGAGAAGACATCCCTTAATGGCACCTTACAATTCATTAAATGAGCTGACACTTTGAAAGTTGTGCATCCCGCTGAGGTCGTCCAATCACTAACAAACTATAGACATCCAAAAATAACATTATACATTCCGCTTTAACTAACATCATGCATTCAGTTGTTCTACTAATCAATTAAAGCAATTCATTGATTTAATCCTAAGGTTCATCAAGCTTAATTAAATAAATCAAATTATTTAATTAAGTTCCTAAGGTTCTTCTTATTTGATTTAATAAATCAAACTGATTTAATCAAATGTCAAATCCCTAAAACTCCCTAAGTTAATTAATCTAAATTAATTAACTTCTAATCATGATTATCATTCTCTAGCTTTTGACTCAACTAGAGTCAAATCCAAACTCCTAACTAACCCACCCACTTGCACCAATAAATCATTTATTTGATTTATTATTTCCTCTAATTACATTCAAAATGGAATCAAAATGGAATATTCTTCCAATTTGAATCTTCCCCCCAAAAGGGACTTGTCCCTTCCAACAAGGTTTTAAATGCTATTTGCACAAGTCAACATGGCATTTATTGCACCTTTCATCCCCCCAAAACATGTCAAGTCATTCAAATTCAAATTTGAAATTGGCACATTTGCCAAAACTTGCACATTCCTCACCCTCTCATACCTTGACAAGTGGCATCTTGTCATTGGCCCATGAATGATCCCACATTCATCAATTTGGCCTCTCCTCTCTTCAAACTCAACTATAAGTTGAAGGCTTCTCTCCTTCAAACAACACAATAGCCACATTTGAAAGCATCTACACTATAGGCAACTTGAGTTCAAGCATCTCATTGTCTATCTCACTAAGCTTATGAAGGATTGGGAAAGGGCAACTTCCTACACAACTAAGTTGCACCAATCAACTATGGGATAGGTTTATTTCATGGTTTAGATGTTTTATCTAATTTTGTTGTTTGGTTGCATTTGAATCATGGATTATTATCTCACAGGGATAGGAATTTCTGTTATATTGTTTGTATTATGTTGCTAACCATATGCAGATTTTCACATCTACACAAACAAAACTTTATAACAAGTTGTACTGTAATAAAATATCAACCATTGATTTCTAGATTTCTAACGATTCTACTGTTATTCCAGAGGTTTCAAATCGCAAATCTAGTGCTTTAGAGATTTAGTTCTGGAATGCAACTACAGTTGTCCATCAAACATTCATCAAACGACCCCTATGATTTTTCGTTGGCATATCTGTTTATTTCACCACTAGATTTTTTTATTATTTTGAGATTCTTTTTAATTCGCTAATGCAAATATGTTTTTTCTTTGAAAAAGGGTTTTAATCACCAATGGAAAAAATATTCTGTTTTGAAAAACGGTTTTAATCGCCAATGAAAAATATTTTATTCGATTAAAAAATACTGCATTCGCCAAGATTTTCCATAGACTTCCAGGGATTATAAAATATTCGCCAATTGGGATTTATTTTTTTCTTGAAAAACTGAAAAAAAAGTTGCCAATAAAATTAATATTTTTTATCAAGAAGTATATAGGATTCACCAAGAATTTACACCTTCGTCGAGGGGGGGGGTTTCTTAAAGTTTTCCCTAGTGGACTGTATATAACATAACTTTTTCTATATGTATCAAAATTCAATTTTTTTTTTTTAATGGATCAAGGACATCAATACCTAGCCTAAACGTATTTTTTAAAATTTTATTTTGATAATCTTCTATTTTCCACATGTGCAGAACATAGAGCTTGATTTTCGGTGAAAAACCTATGTTTAATAAAACTAAACAAATAGATATATAAAAAAACCAAAACATAGTAAAATTATATTTTTTGGATAGCTTGTTCTTAGGAATACCATGATCATTTGAAATAATTTTTAAATGAATTCATTTGATCCCCCAAAGAGTAAATCAAAAGTGATTTCTTACCAGCATTTTGATAGGTGTAAAGGAGACTCCATTGTAAGTATGGTTTAAAACTAGTGGGGTTCTATCCAAAGGGGTTTGATCTAAGGTGGTTTGATCAAACCCTCTTCAATTGGAATCCTTAAAATAGAATTTTTTAACGCTTAAATTATTATATTTTCTAAAAATATGCGATTTCACTAAAAAATAGAATCTCCTAGAAATTGTAAACCAACTTTGTGGGATCACCCTTTTTTGGTTACGGTTGCAACACTATACAATTTATGTTGTTCTCCATAACACATTATTGACCATTATTCTCTAGCTTTGGTTATATTGTTTCATGTTTTTTTCATGCAATTAAATAGTGCATCTTATATATTTTATGTTGTTATATGTAAGGCATAGTCAATTGTTTTTTTGTGGCTTTGGCAACATTGTTGCATTTTTTATAAGGCGTTGTTCAAACCAGTATTGTTTCATTTATTATTTTTGTGTGGTATTGATGGTTGCAAGGCAATTTAATAGTTGTAAATTTTGATACATGTGTTAGATAGGGTGACATAGCTATATAGCCAAACCACACAAAATAAAATGAGGACCATAGAGAAAAAGTGATACAAAACTATAAGTGACTTCAACAATACAAAAGAAAAGAGGTGTATATTTTTTATTAGACATTATAAGTTGGTGTCCATTTTCTTAATATATAATTAGTTAAATGCATGTGTTTCTTGTTGTGAATTCTTTTGTTAGTAAATTTGAGTATATATGGATGTTGTCTACATGTAATTTCACATCCATACATATCTACATAGGAAAACATAAATGAAAGCGTATAATAGATGAAAAAACCTAAAAAGCATAAAATAAATTCACATACATATATTGCTCCATTTATGGCTTTTGTTTAGCTTGAATGGTTACAACACAGTAAAATAGTGAACGTTATGGACTATATGTTGTTAGCAACACCAGGGCAGAAAATTGAGAGGGGGGGTGAACCAATTGTCACAAAGTTTCAAAATTATTAACCTTATTAACCTTTAATCTCATATATGATTATTAACAATGAAAGAATGAATCAACAACACATCAAAATCACACATAACACCAACATTTTTGTGTGGAAACCCTAGTAGGGGAAAAACCATAGTGGAGGTTAATCCACAAGTTATAACCTATTAAAAGTATAAGAAAAATGAATAAGGAATGCACATGCACTTAGGCACATTGCCTAGAGCTCACTGCTCAAAGGAAGACTCACTGTCTTACATAAAAAAATTAAGATTAAACCCTGTTATGCCTTGCATAACCACCCCATCTTTTTCCTTGGTCAAAATGGGTCCCCCTTTATTATTTTCATCTGTTGTTTTTTTTCAATTAAAGTTTGGAGTCATTTTGTTTCAAACACTTTGATTTTGTTTTGGTTAGTCTGTCAGAAGCGGAACTAGAGATGAATCGGGTTCTAAGGGTTCTTTTGAAACTGGTTTTGTTCGGTCTTTTTTCCCATTCTGACGGTTTTTTTTTCTTTTGCTTTTGTTTTTGTCTTTAGCGGGCTTGGAGCCAGGGTGGGTATTAAGTTGGTCGTTATTATGAAATTGCAAAATCATAATCAACTCCGCCCCCACCTCCGCTATTTTTATTTATGTTTTATTCTCGGTCTTTGTGTTTTGTTTTATTATGTTGGTCTTTTACTTTACCTTTTGTGTTTGCTTTTGTTTAGTATTTAGTTGACAGACACGGAGTCGAAATGGGAATTAGGTTTGGAAATTTCATAATTTTGAGAATCACATTCCATTTTGGTTCCACCTCCGCCACTTTTTGATCATTGAATTTTTGACTGGAGTTGCACTACAGAGAAGTGTTTGTTCTCTCATAGTTTGGACTCCACCTTTACTATGCTTTAATGCATTAATGAGAAGTTGCTCATGGAGGTAGAAATCAACATTTTTTTACCTTCATTAAGGGTCAAATGGATCATTATTACCATTATTAAGAAATCAAAGGCACGAAACAACAGTAGCAGAGTTCGTTTGAGCAAATTGATCAAGAGAGTGAGAAAGGATATTGTGTGTAAATCAATCCAGAAGGTTAGCTCGGGTTTGTTTGCGTTTGAGGTAGGGTTTTCTTATCATTGATTGTTCATTTCCTGTATTGTCGTATTTGTTGCTTTTTTTTTTATATCTACTCGTGATTTTGATCATTTGGTTTCAATTGAATCTACATTTCTTGGCATGATTGAATGAGTAGTTTTTTTATTTTAGATTTTTTTGTTTTGAATTCATTTTCGTTTCCTGTATTGTCATTTTTTATTGCTTGAGCATGGTCATTTTCACGTCTTAATCATGATCGTGTCGTGTTGTTTTGGTTTGTGTGGTTTAGATTAAATTAGGTTTCAAACAGTGAGGTAGATTAATGATTTACAGTGAGATAGGGTAGATTAGATCTATTGTTTTTACTTAGGGTTTGTCGTGTGTTTTGTTTTGGTAGAAGAGCAAGATTTAAAATCCATGCCCTAGTTTTTATCGTGTTTATTAGAATAGGGTTTCGTTGGTCTCTGTAATCACTTTTAAAATGATTAAAATATGATATCTTAGGATTTAGTCGTTCCCCATGGTCATATGAGTAAAGTTTTTTAAAGCCTTTCTTTTCATCTAATATGACCTTGGTTTTAGTCATGGAGTTATAGGTTAAATTGATAAAAAAATTAATGATGTCATGGTCAACCTAGGTGGAGATGGGATCAGAATCGATCTTGAACTTGAGAATTAGGTTTTGCAAAAGGTATTGATCCCATTCCCATCCTGTGTCCAGCTCCACATACATAAGAAATATTCTTTGGAAAATGATGATAACCTAAACAGAAGCAGAGGTGGAGTGGAAATAGAAAATGGAAACCTAAAAATCTGAAGAAAACCAAATCCGTTTTCCATTCCGATCCTGGTTCTGATTCCCATCCCGAGTCCAACTCCGAGCCCGATTATTATTAGTAAAGAATCTATATCGATTTTGGCTCCGAGTTCGGTAGTGTGGTAAAATGGACTATTTTGGTTACGTTTCTACCTAGTTCCGCCTCCGATGCATATGTGAATGGTATGGTTTTAAAGCATGTTTTATAATGATGTCTAAAGATTTAATTAGAGGTATGCTTGTAGGAGAGTTGAAAGATGTCAGGAACATCAAGAGAAGTTGCTCAAAGGAACCAACCGGCGGGAACATCAAAAGCAGCACCAAAACCAAAGAAGGTAAAGCTAGAACAACTACCTTATACCTTGAGGTATGATCATAGGAGCCTAATTGTGAAGGCGAGCAAGGTCGAGTCAGACTAGTCAGATATCACCGATACTAATCTGGGCCAATACAATTTTAAAGAATTACATGGAGAAACCTTTGTTGAATGAGAAAATTTGACAAGAAGGACTCAAAGGATTATTGATTCCGGCCTGGCACATATCACTGTGTTCCCTTTATCAATTCAGTGCCTGGAGTTTATATTAACAATAGCCAGTGCCTACAATCCGGCTACAAGATTATGCATGGATTCACAGAATAATGTTATTATTAATCTTACTCCTCAGATGTTCCAAAATATATTTAGTGTTCCGTATCCCAAGAGTTTGGTGCAGTTAGCTGAAGCAGAGGCATTGGAGAAGTATAGCAAGTATAAGGACTCCAATAGGTCTCATTTGAATAAAAATTTGTTGGGTATAGAAAAAAAATCTCTATCCAAGCTTGCAGACCAACCTAAGAGGGCAAATTTCAAGAAGGAAATATCTAATTTAATATTGATGTTGTCTAGAGTGTTTGGGAAGAGGGAAACGTTCCACTTCAAGGAATGGATGTTTAATTTCATTCAAATAATCTTAGAGGGTGACCATTAGTTTGATTGGTCAATGATTTTTTTAGATGCCATACATGATGAGCTCACAAGGATCAGGAAGACTAAATCTTTCTTCATGACTTCTTATGTGGTTTATGTAGCAGCAAGATTGGGGGTTTTCCCAAGTTTGAACAGAGTAGGTATAATGGGAGTCTTGGATGGGTAGAAGAAGGTATGGCACCACTATGATCAATTGTCTCTTCAAGTTGCTGAGACTCATTTCAGAAGAGTCAATGATGCATTTTTATATGTGATTATCAACCAATTAAGTGGAGATGCAGGATACTGGTTAAGTCAAGAAGCTATGGCTTTTATTGCTGAGTGGGGATGTTGGTACATCCAATACCCCAATTTTACATACTTCAAGTTGGTTGGTTTTGAAGGTCATCCACATTTACTTCTGAGGTGTTGCAGTAACAAGATAGTGTTAATGGAGTTTGTATATCAAGGTATCGGAGTTAATGCTCGGTTTGGGATTAAGCATAAAATTGGATGTCATAAATTTCCCATGAAGTTGGGTGAATATAGTTGTCAACACTTGAAGGGAGCAAAGGTGGTTTGTAATGAGTTGATACAATTGAAATTGGGATTGTATACAACTCGTAAGTATTTTGATCCAAAGAAGAAGATGTATGCTTTATTGCCTTCAGTATTCACTAGGCATTTTAACTTGTTAGAAGATTTTTGGAGTGATCGGCGGGATGAGTATGACTTGAGGAAGAAGAACTATGAAAGATTGTCGGTTGCACTCATGGCAGAGTTAGTTGTTAAAGAAAATATTCCTAACATGTTGGTTGGTGATGGAATTGTATTGGATCCTTCATATGAAGCTTTGAACATTGGCACCAAGAGCTTAGATCCAATTGACTGGGATGCTGAAGAAACAATTGACATTAAGAAAATTGGAAGGACAGTCTTGGACAGAAGTGTGCAATGGTTGATGATGAGAACTCAGGCTCCTCAAGGACCAATTCTTGAGAAGGGAAAATGATATAAGAGAATCAAGAGAAAGACACCTCCCAAGGAGCCATTAGAATTCCTTCCTCTGAATGTTGAATAATTATAACTTGAGGTGGTAGATGATGAAGAAGAAGCACAAGAAGGAGATGTTCTAATAAGAGGATCTGTTGTTTCAACACCTACATTAGGTGAATCATCCGCCCAAGCCCCAATTACAAGGAAGAAGAGTAAAGAGGTTCAAGAAGGAGCACTTCATAGCATGGCTGAAGCTGCTAAGGGGAAAGAGGTAGAGGATGAAATTCTGGAAGTAGAGATGAATTTAGATGAAACTCTATTAGAGAAATATTTACAAGGAAACATGCCTCTAGGAGAGGATTTTGAGCAGATCTTAACACCAGAAGATCAGTGGAAGTTGTTTGAAGATGCTACAAGAGATTCTAATGCAAGGGTTGCAGTGGAGAAACAAAAGGAAATAGAAGCTAAAGTAGCTGCTGATGAGGTAGAAAAATAAAGAAGGCAACAAGAGAATGAACTTAAGGTCAAGGAAGAGAACAACAAATTGGAATTAATATAGAAAATCCATGACCTTGAAGAAGAGAAAGCAAGGAACCGAAGAGAAAGAGAAGTCTTAGTTGCCAAATTGAAACTTGCAGAGGAAGCTCGATAAAAAGAGGAAGAAGCTAGAACTTTGAAGAAGAAAAGAGATGTTGAGGAGCTAAAAAAGAAGTAGCAAGTTGAAGAAGAAAATGAAAAGGCAGAGAAACTCAAGGCCTTAGAAGCAGAGAGGTTAGAGAAAGAGAAACAAGAGGCTTTGGGAAAAGAAAGATTGGAAAAGGAAGTTCAAGAAAGGAGGAGAAAAGAAAAAAAGGATAAAGAAGAGGCTGAGAAGTTAGTGCAGATGCATGTGCTATAGGAACAACAAGAGAAAGCAAAGGTTGATTCTCAACCTCGAGTAAATACTCAACCACCTTCTACAGTTGTTTCTTCTTCTTCCATGATGACTACTACTCCAATGGCTCCTACTTGGTTGAAGTTAGACCTGCAGAAAAGGGCAAGAACATCTCCGCAACCTCTCAATTGGGAGGACATGATGAAGGGGATTGAGTAGGAAAGGCCTAAGAAGAAGGCTAAAATTATAAATTCTACTAGACTCACAGATAAAGGGGAGATATTTGTTGAATGTGCCATGCCTATGAAAAAAAATGAGGTAGGGGATATGCAGCTAATAGACTATCAACTGAGTATGGTCAATTTGGGAAGACCCACTAGAAATCAACAAATGAATTTAATTGATGTAGTGGCTTCAACAACTAAATCAAGAATGATAAAGGATAAGCAAAATAAGGATGAGCTTAAGGCTCAATTGGATCAGTTGCATTCATTCTTGAAGAGTGTCTCCTCTCCAAGGTCACAATAGGTAGCAGCTATTGAAACTCCTATTTTGTTAATAAAAAAGGAGGTATATGATTTGGTGCAGGTTAGAGGTAAGGCGAAGATGGTAGACAAATGGATAGACAAATTGAACTGAGAGGTAGGTGAGGTTTTAGTAAAAGGGTTTGAAGCTTA
>CM021107.1:219927943-220039142 GCA_007115665.2 Sequoiadendron giganteum | reverse complement strand
CAAACATGGTGAAAACATAAGCACTGGTGGATCTCCTGCTGTTAATATCACCTGCCCAATCTGAATCCACAAATCCACGAATACAAACTGAAGGTGGAGATCCAGAAGAGTTACCATGGTAACATATGGAGTAATCTGATGTACCCCTCAAATATCTGAATACTCGCTTAACTGCATCCCAATGTACCCGTCCAGGGTTAACCATAAACCGGCTTAGGACTCCCACTGCTTGGGCAATGTCTGGTCTAGTACAGACCATAGCATACATAAGACTGCCAACTGCACTAGCATAAGGTCCTCTACTCATGTCCTCCACCTCACTAGGAGATTTTGGACAATCATCTACAGATAACTTTGTTCCCATTGAAACAGGAACACATAGTGGTCTACAATCTGCCATGCTGAACCTGTCCAACACAGACTTCACATACTTACTCTGACTCAACCAGAGTTTTCTGTTAGACCTGTCTCTACTGACTTCCATACCCAAGATGTACCTTGCTGCCCCAAGATCTTTCATCTCAAACTGTGCTGACAACTGAGATTTAAAATCAGAAATCATACCCTTACCCTTCCCAAACAGCAACATATCATCAACATATAATGCAACAATAAGAAGGCGATCATTTTCAACTCTGAAATAAACACAATGATCTGATTTCGATCTTACAAATCCAATTGACAGCACAAAGGCATCAAACTTAAGGTACCACATCCTAGGAGATTGCTTCAAACCATATAGAGATTTCTTTAATCTGCAAACTAAGGATTCATTACCTTTAACAATGTAGTGCTCAGGCTGTGACATATAAATCTCTTCCTCCAAATCACCATGAAGGAAAGTTGTCTTCACATCCATCTGTTCTATCTCTAAATCATATGATGCGGCAAGAGATAACAGAAATCTAATGGATGTCAACTTTGCAACAGCAAAGAATATTTCACCATAATCTATTCCCTCTACCTGTGAATACCCCTTTGCAACCAATCTAGCTTTGTACCTTTCAACACTGCCATCTGCACAGAATTTCTTCTTGAACACCCATTTACAGCCAACAGATTTTCTCCCTTTAGGCAAAGGTACAAGGTCTCAAGTTCTGTTTTTCTCCAATGAAGCCATCTCATCATCCATAGCCTCAATCCAGGAACCTGCATCTTCCATGCCCAAAGCCTCTTTCACAGATCTAGGCTCATCAGTGTTAGTAATCAAAGCAAAAGCACAACTGGAATCTAACATAGAATAACCAAACCTTTCTAGTTGCTTTCTTTCTCTCGGGGATCTCCTCAAGGGTTGAGGTTGAGGTTGTTCTTCCTCTTCTTATGAACTATCAGAGCTGCTAGAGCTCTCCTCATCATTAGATCCAACATGGTCTCTCTGTTCAGTCTTCTCAGGGGTAGGAGGAAACTGAACAACATCTTTTTCCTTTTCTTTTTCATCTGGTTGTAGCACAATAGGAGAAGATGTTAGCTCTCTGAAAATAACATTTCTACTATACAGCACCTTACTAGTCATAGGATTCCCAAGCTTGTATCCTTTCACACCAACACTGTATCCGATGAAAATACATTTGACAGCTTTGTTTTCCAACTTAGATCTTTTCTCCTTTGGAACATGTGCATAAGCTTCACAACCAAAAACACGAAGATGTCTAATTGAAGGCTTCTTACCAGACCACACCTCCATGGGTGTCTTACCAGCAAGAGCTGATGTAGGAGATCTGTTAACCAGATAGCAAGCAGTGGCAACAGCTTCGGCCCAAAATTTTTGTTCTAGGCCAGCTCCACTAAGCATGCTCCTAGCCTTCTCCATCAGTGTCCTGTTCATTCTCTCTGCAACTCCATTTTGCTGCGGGGTGTAAGGAGTTGTCTTATGTCTCTCGATTCCTCGTTCTTTACAGAACTGTTCAAACTCTGTGGAACAAAACTCACCACCATTATCGGTTCTCACACACTTGATTCTTTTACCAGTCTGATTCTCCACGAGAGCCTTAAATTCCTTGAACCGACTGAAAACCTGTGTCTTACTTTTTAGGAAATATATCCAAGTCCTTCTACTGTAATCATCTATAAAAGATACAAAATATACAGAACTGGAGATAGAAGGAACTTTTACAGGACCAAAAACATCAGAATGAATAAGATCAAAAAGTCCAGAAGACTTGTGAGAACTAGAGTAGAACTGAACACGATTTTGCTTACCATAAACACAGTGTTCACAGAAATCGAATTCGAGATTACAATCATTTAGCCCCTCAACGAGATTTTTAGTTTTCAAGGTCCTCAGACCCTTCTCACCAATGTGGCCAAATCTCATATGCCACAACATTGTCTTTTCTGCAGGAAGCTTGCCTTCCAAAGTGTTTACACCCTTAGGCACACTTACTGCACTGCCATCGGAACCCATTGCCACAATCTTCTTTACTGCTCGTTCAGATGGTGGGGCTGAAGTGATAGCCGCTCTCTTCTTTGAAACAGAAGAACTATTGCATTGAGCAATGCATGCATCAAGCTGGAACAAAGTACCTCTCCTAGTACCTTTAGCGAGCACCATAGATCCTCTTATCATCTTGCATCCATCTTTCGAAAAAACAACTTGCACACCTACATCATTCAACATACTTACAGATAATAGGTTTCGTGCCAAACCCGGAATGTGCGTAACTCCATTGATTCCCTTTACTCGTCCATCAGGAAATCTGATAGTGACCCTTCCGCGTCCAACTATCTTTAGGTGAGAATCATCACCCAAGTACACCTTTCCACCATCAAACTCTTCATATTTTGAGAACCAGTTGCGATGAGAGGTCATGTGAAAAGAAGCACCCGAGTCTACTAACCACACATCATCAGATGCATGGGCTGCCAAAGCTGCAATAAAAGCATCTCCATCTTCTTGAGATTTTTCAGAAGCTGAATCTGAGCCTTTCTTCTTCTTCTTCGGTTCTTTGCAGTCCCTCCGGAAGTGCCCAGATTTATCACAGTTCCAACATTTCGCCTTGGACTTTCCAGGAGTCTTAGAACTCCCACGGGATTTGGATCTGCCCTTCTTTGACTTATTGTCATTCTGCTTTCCTTTGTCGTTGGATCTCCCGCGAACAGCAAGGGCTTCCTTAGACGAATCCGAAGTCTTTCTTCGCATCTCCTCAGATAGCAGTGAAGACACCACATCATCCATACGGAATGTGACTATAGTACTTCCGAGAGCCATCACAAGATGGTCCCACGAATCCGGCAAGGAACAAAGCAGGGTCATACATCGATCCTCCTCCTCAATCTTGGCACCAGATGATGCCAACTGTGCAATCAATAAATTGAATGCATTGAGATGATCAGTTACGGATCCACCTTCCTCCATTCTTAAAGAATACAACTTCTTTCTCAGGAACAACTTATTCACCAGAGATTTGGCCTGATACACAGACCCAAGCCGTTTCCACAAAGAATTTGCGGTAGTCTCATCAAGAACATTCAGAAGAACGGCATCTGCTAGACAGAGTCTGATGAGACCCTTAGCCTTCCGATCCTTGATATCCCAATCCGCTTGAGGTATCGCTACAGGTTTCACATCAAGTGAAGTAGCCTCCCATAGATCGCGGTCTTCAAGCATGTCTTCCATCTTGAGTTTCCACAACTCGAAATTAGTGCCATTAAATTTCTCCACCTCCATTCTACTATATGAGGAACTTGCCATCTCAATCTGCAAATAAGATTCAGAATGCTCTGCACAAAAAAACTCCCACTCAACTTGAGATTAGCTCAAAAAACCCTACCCAACAACTAGGATCAAAAGTTGATCAGGCTCTGATACCACTTGTAAGGAAACTCAGGTGCGGAAACAGCTTCCTACACTAATCTCTTAAGGAAAGTATGGTGCAAATTCATTTTAAACCCTTACAATTTCAGATTCGTTAATCTACTTAACAAAGATATTGCAGCAATATACCATACATACAGAAAATGAAGAATGACACAATGATTTACCCTGGGGAAAACCTTTCGGTAAAAAACCCCAGCACTCCAAAACCTGCACAATGTATTATCTTCAACACAACGGTTACAACACACTTGCAATGCAAGTTCTTTCAGGAGATTTCCAACTCTTGAAGACAAAATGCGGCAGCATGAAAAAACGTTCCAACAATACACTCACATCACAAATCTTCGCAACCCTAAAAAACGCTTATATCATGCGCTTCCCTTTTAGGGCAACTTCCGAAGATAACTTTATCAATTGCCACATGTCTTCACCTGTCATTGAATCTTCCAGACATAGCTCTTACGTGTCATAGGAATCCGTCATAACCGTTTCAGCCATGATCTCCTTACACACAATTCAAGATGCCGACACATTAAGTGAGTGACACATCAACATGCAAACTAGACATGTACACTCACACTTAATTACATTATTTGCAAGAAATACATTTTACAAAACAAATAATAAGAATAGGAATTATCCAAGGTTGAGACACCTTATTCCTAACATATTTAACCATTGCTCAAGATAAAATTTTCAAAGAGTTTAATCATGCACATGAGGAACAAATTAAATTTCGATTGTCAAATTCTATATATCAAATTATCCAATAATCAAGTGTATGTCCATATACAAAAATGGCATCAACACCAAATCAAACAAAGTTTTACAAAATGTGGCATATGCCATCTCAATATGTATTCAAAATTTACATGCCAAAATGTCTATCTCATCCTAAACTACTAGTGGATCATCAAAATGGAGCCTCTTTGAAGCACTCATTGGCTCTGAAGGTAGCTGCATAAGAAAAATTCAAACCGTAATTGAGATTAGTTATACTATATAATTTAAAATCGAATAATTAACATCAAAATCAATATACATTGAATTTTAATTGAACTTTAAAATTGAAATCTTGATTACCTGAAATATATGTCTCTTCAAAGGGTCAGGAGTCCTAGAATATACCAAACCAACATTTTAAATGCCAATCTATATATGTGAACAAAAAAGTAAAATTGATCCAAGTTAGCATACGATTATTGGTAATAGGAGCATATTTACCAGACACAAAATAAAATAAACACATACCTCTTTAGGTTGATCTTTTTCTTTATCTCCTTGAGGTGTTTCAACACCTACTCCTTGAGGTGTTCCAATACCTACTCCTTTAGGCGGTGTGTCCTTTGTCAACAAATCTGTATAGCTCATAATTGCATGTACATAAAATTGACAAGTACATATGAAACTACCAATCTATGTCGATGTATGTATAATCAATATAAGATCTTAAAAATCTTAATTCAATCCAATATGAGTTCAATTACCTTCCCCTTATCTAACTTTGTGCCTCCATAGTTTGGACGAGGTTGCACCTCACTTGCACTAGGTATTTCCTACAAGAGGAAAATAAGATAAGCATATAAGTTATTATATAATTTCATTAATGACAATTCAAATGACAAGCAAGTATATAATATAAAATGTAAACGAGTGAGTGTGAAAATATATATTGTTTGTGTATGTCCAAGCCAAATGAAATGGCCCTAAGGGTGCTATCAGTCACCCATGTGAGCTCCTCCTTAGACATCAACTATTAAATAGACCATGTAAATAAATATTAGTACTTGATACTATCTCTTATTAATATTCATTTAAAAACAAATGCAAGTTATGAAATTAAATCCTACCTATGTCACTATTTCAGCATCCCCCTTTCTATTAGGAGAGGACTTTGTAGGGTGTGCTCCACTCCCCTGCGACTGATCTATAATGTCCAAATCATGGACGTCATAATCAGAAGTGTCCAAGGGATGCTCAGCAGGCTGTACAAGAGGACCCAAACATATCTGGCAGCACATAGTGCAAGTATGTGGCACACAAATATGTGGAACTAAGGAGGATGATGCACTAGCACTCGAGCCTTCGCCAACATCACTAGAACGTGGCTGAGCTACCGTAGAAGCATGCAAAATCAAATGACCACTCGAAGAGTGAATAGCCTAAATAGTCTATGTGGATGCATCTTGGATAATCTTTGGACAATATATTGGAGGTGGCAAAGGAAGGGGAGGAAGGGGAACATTTGGGCACGGGACTACCCTAACTGCCCCTAGTCTATCCCGGGGCATACCCCCACAGATGCTCTGGAAGGGTTTAATGTCAAATTAATTGACACAATGCCCTAACACAAACTCAACATATAGTTTTTTAATAAAGTAAAATGGTATATCAAAATTATTGTTCGATGGTTTATCAAAAACCATACACCAATGATCCCAAAAAGGTAGCTACAATGTCCCTATGAATGCACCATTTTATAGAAAGTTTTTTTATTAACATTCATTGAAAAATCCGTGTGGGGGTTAATGAATAAAGAGGTTATTTGGGCTTTGGTTATTTGGAGATCTTTCACATCATCGTAAGACAATCCACATCCATAATATTCCCTCATGTCTTCTCACCATGAATGAAAGGAATTATGTTGGGTGGAGAGGGTTTCTATATTTTTTATTATTTCCTTCAATGTGTTTGTCATATCTCTCAATCGAGGGATTGTCTTATAAAATTCACAAATGCCCCTCAACTGCCCTAATTTTTCACCAATTAAGTCTTCAATTGGTGGCTTCAGAGGTGGTGGAGCATTTGCCTGTGGAGGTGGTGGAGCGTTTGGCATTTTTGGATTTTTATTCTCATCCATAATACTTGATTAAAGTTAAAAACTAATAAATCTAATTGAAATTACACAATATAAATGAAATTATTGTAAAAAAACCCTACCTTTTCACATTAATCCATAACAAAATCTAATTTTTGATTAAAATACATCAACAACACTATTTTTTAATCAAAATCCATTTAGAAACATTAATTTTTATTAAAAATTCAATGTAAACTCTAGTTTTTGATAAAAATCAATAGAAATCCCTATTTTTGATAAAAATTTCATAAAAATTACTTCAAATTAAGACTATCTACTTGAAAAATTGATTACAACATTTAAAAAACCAAATACTTACCTCTGAAATCGGATATCTGATAGAAGCAGATATCGGATTTTCGCTTTTCCTTGTGCGCCTGTGTGTGAATAGTGAGAAATGAAGTTATAAGAGTCTGCTGGCTTTTATATAATGTTTCCACAAATTGGATATTCAATCCAAATCAGATATCCGATTTGGATTGGATATCCAATTTGTAGAAACTAGATTTGGGCTTTGGTTCGGCTAAATGTACTGATACTCAAACCTAGAAAAGTCAACTCGACATTTTCGCATTTTTGAGTTGATCCAAAACGTGATTTTTTTCTCATTGCCACTTTTTGGCCCATCATGCATCCCAAATAGAAAGAATATCAGTGCATTACGCACTACATTGTGGGTCGTATCCTTTCCACCAATATTCTATACCATTGGAAAAATGGGAAGAGGATTCGATGCATCCCATACTATACTGCAGGTCCGTCCTCAACCCCACAAGTCTAAGTATATAGTCTAACAACTGGGAGGGGATTCGGTGCATCCCATACTACACCATGGGGCTATCCACCATCCCAAGGGTATACCCCTGTAGTGAACCTACCAATCTCAATGGATTCTAGCTTCAATCACCTATAGACCACAGATGACAAGTCTGTCCACCCATGAAGAAGTAGCTCCCAGCATATAGCACCTTGTGACCTTAGTGGTATTATCAGCTATCTTAGATCAATCTTGGATAACACCTAGAATCGGTCACTTTTGTGCTTACCAGTGAGAGCCAGTGAACCCTCTCAATATGCAATTAGCCTCAAATTACTGTTACATGCACATATGAATCCCTACCTATTCAACCTCTATGACTTTATCATAACCAAACTAGCCCTCTACCTTCACCTCTGTGAAACAAGTGAATGTTGAATAAACCCTTGTAGTAACCCAAACATCAGTCATTGGCATGGTCCAATGATTTTTTTTCACTGCTCAAAAATTCTAGAGGGTCACACTTGTCTGGGTCATACATAACATGAATCGCAATCTCAATAAATAGATACACGAGCTTATACATACACACATAGATATGGAGTTGAATTACACAGACACATAACAGATACATGGAACCAACACAAGATGGAATTTACCCATCATATACATATAATCAAATACCCATTATAGAGTAATTAAATCTCTTTCTTCATTCAGTTTAATAGAAACCTATTATGGATTAAATACAAGTTATTAAATTCCCTTAACTTGATCATACCCATTTTAGCCTCAATTGAAGCTTACAAAGGAGGAAAGGTCAAACCATGTAGGAACATTCCCAACATCTGGGATTTATCCCTCCTAAACCCTACCCATATGGACTTGAGGTCACAAAGGTATCCTTTACCCAAGGACTACCTACATTCCCGCTTCCATATGGGTCAAAGTCACACGTAGTTCTCCTCACCACATCTCTCAAGGGATTCCTACCCACTGTTTCCCAATTTAGTAGGCCTATATCATGACAGTTCCATTCCAAAACCCCTTATAATTACCTATCAAGGATTTCATGCCACCTATGGTACCCTAACGATTATACCACAGTTAACAACATTGGGTTCTACACATATTAATATTATCTTAGCTAGGAGAATAAGGATTCGTTAGGTTATGATAAGAATAATGTTATTCATGTTGTATCTCTCTAAGCACAAATATTCAAGCATGCCTTGGTATAGGTTGCTATATAATTTAGACTCAATTCAAGAATTGATCAGTAGTAAAGAGTGTACATCCTTTAATAATACTAGTCAAAATATCATTATCAAGCATCGATTATGCCAAAAGCCTTGACATGGGCCCAAGTAAGGTTTCCCACCCATAATATGGTTCTTTAAATCAAGGATCATAATTGTAAAGAGCATCCTTTTAGTCCTTGAAATTTATTTGCCAATAATAATATACTTTCTCTAAACCTATTCAAAATTCAGGTCATACTTGAGACCATTGTGCAATATTATATCCCTTATATCATCATATGAAGATGGGTACTCAATATTATTAATAATAAAACTCCTAACCCTATTGATTTAATTTACCTTGCAATGTCACTTCATATTCTATTATATCTTAGTTTTCAAACTAGATAATATTTTCCCCTTTTTGTTTATACGAACCTAACCTTCCTGGTCAACAAAAGTGATATGTTTATAATAGCAATAGGTTTGCAATCAACACTTTTCATTATGGTTAACAAGTTCCCATCTAGTAGATTTCCCTTGGACACCTCTAAGTCTATGTATAATTCCAAAGCTACATCTTAATTTAATCTTGGCATCATTGTCAATCACAATCTAAAGGACATTTGACAAAAGGAACATTGTCAAAAAATCAATGACAATGATGTCTCATTCAAATCGTCTTGATTTCTAAGACGTAAGTGCATTAGTCTTGATCATTAATGGATCCAAAATGTAATAGATAGTTGCACCCTCATACCATTCTCAATATTAGGTCTTTGGTTCTAATCATCATACCTATTTTGTAAGGTTTTCAAAGTTTTCCATGAAAGTAGAATTTTTATTAACATTAATAACCATTTACAATCGTGTATATGAACTTTATGGATGATCAAAATAAAACATAAATCTAACTAAATCTCTATTTTCTCTAAGGTTGAGATAAAGCAAAACATTAATTGGGAGAAGCATTTTGGCCACCAAGTGACTGTTTTGAAGGTTAAATGCAGCTAAAATGTTACTAGCATATTAAAAATGTTCTTTGTATTAATGTAAGCATGATATTTCACACCATCCAAGAATTCTAAAAACAATAGAATTAATAGATTTGTAGTTTCGGATCCCTCTAACACCCATTTTTTCCTCAATCAAAAACATAGAATTAATAGAGATAATATTATGTAGATTAGATCCTCTAAATGTAAGGAAATAAATAATAGAACAACAATTCATATAATATATAAATTCATTGTTTAACAATAACAGAGGAAGACTTGACTTCGAATAAATACTTAACACTATCTATTTACTAACAGTTGCACAATATTCAATGAGCAAAATAATAGCCGATAGGTACAAACCGATTTTGTTTTGTAATGGCGGTATAAACAGCAGCCATTCGTACCAAAACACCACTCCTCTATCACATTCACCATAGCCTAAAACTGTCAGGAATGGCTTACACATCACATTAATTTGTCAAGCCTACCTAATCTACCTTCAAAAGAAATTCAAATGTAATAATTTTATGCTGGAAGGAAATGTTCACTAAATTTTGTCAGAAATTAATTCAAATGTAATAATTACTCTAAAATAAATGAGTGAAACAACTTGGAGAAATATGGTCAGAAACTAATCAAACATGGCGTATATTAAAGGTGAGTATTATTCTATCACAGGTTCTTTTAGAATTTAATAATTTAAAATAATTTAGATACAAATGGATCGCATTTAATTAGATAATTTAGAATTCTGATTAAATTTCTGTTAATTTCTTTTAATCATATAATTATATAAAAATTAAAACGGTTAATTATAAATGAATTCAAATGATTTATCAAATTGCATTATTATAAATAATAAGATGGAATTAATAACTTTATATACATTATTATCTTATTTGCTGCTGTTCTACCTATCTAATAACTTTACTTTTACCAACTTAACTTGAATTTTTCATATTTATTTTAGTTCCACCTCTTTGATTCCACGCTATTCAATGCAAATAATTCAATCATAACTACAACCTTCCCAATCCAACAGTTTTCTCCCAGCCCAACTATCTAACTTTATTCTGTTATCATCTTTTGACAACTAATGAGAAGTAGCTCGTTACCTCGTTCAAAGCGCCCACTATTGCTGTTTGGCTTGCGTCTCTTTTTCATTCCCAATTTTCCACTACTTCTTACATATCATAGGCGCAGCTGCAATCATCTTTAACTGTTTTATTTGCATTCAGATCCATTTCAATTGTCTTCTCTCTTCATTGTTCAAGTAAAACTAATTGTATTCTTCTCGTCTTATGTGTGGCCTCCTCTATTACCGCTACATATTACGACTCTAATTTCCTTACCCTTGTAAAGAAAATCCAACACTCGGCTCTCCTTGTTACCTATTTGGTGTATGGATTCCACAGAGATTGAAATCCATTCCTATTCCTTGTGCTCGATATCGATGCAGCTGATGACAGACCTTGTCACGCTCTGCACCGGTGCGACCTACGACCGACACAGCATCGAGAAGTGGATGTACACCATCGGAAAGAACACCTGCCCTGTCACAAAGCATGAATTAAACACATAAATAAATGACAATGCACAATGCACCTCTTAAGAATGGAACAACTTGCGGGCGGGAGGCAATTTTGCATGGCGGGCAAAACGTTCATGCGGCGCCCATTTAATAAATGACAAGATAAATGACAAAGCTCACGGGAATGCTGTCGTTGTGACCCAGGGCAGCCATGGCGGAGTAAATAGAGTCAATCCGAGTGTCCAGCATGTTGTTGTACGTGAAGCCCTTGGGATCCTTTACCCCGAGAGACTGGCCCAAGAGCACATAATCGAGGGATTCTTCTTTGGGGTTGTCTCTGTAGGCAAAATAGGGATAGGAGTTCACCATGAAGGGAACCCCTGTTTCCTCTAGAAACTTGAGCAGAGGCTTCATGATGGGCAGCAAAGCGGGCGTGAATGTGGCGGCCGAGGGAGGGATGGAGCTCTCAAGGACGGCCATGCTGTGCGCAGTAGAGACCTTTATCTTGTCCGCCACACCCAACAACACGAGCGCCGCATGAACGTTTTGCCCGCCATGCAAAATTGTTGTGGATCAATTATGCTTGGCTTTTCAAACATCCTCGGCCAGGTAGAGTGACCCTTGAGCCTCGGTCTACTTTACAATGAATAAATGATAGTACTTTGATACGTCAGACTGTTTTCCGATCGGGCATCATTGATTACCGGCAATTCGTGGGGGTTCCCGCCGGCGTCAGACTGGGGGAAATGCCGGTGGGGTTCCCCCACGTATAATAGCCTATCGGCTAATAAAGGCAAATGAAAGAACCAAGTCTTTCTTATCTGTTGTGGCTGACTGGCTCCTCTTGAGGCTCGTCCATTGAAGTAGATATCCTTTCTTAGCAATGCAGTCTATGCGACAGACCCGATACGCCATCCAGTTTTTTCCCTCGGCCCAATGATATCTCCCAACCTTACCACAATCGATGGTGTGTTCCTTAAATCCATTTTATCAAATCCATTTCGTTGCAGGCAGAGAGGACGCATACCACAACTGGGGAAATTTGGCTTTGACGCCTACCAATTGCATCTTCTTGAAAGTTTCTAACGCCTTTTCAACAGATTGATTCTATATAAAATTTTGTGATCGCCCATCCCTTTTGTTCGTATCCTCCATCAATTGCATTTACTTTTAACCCTTCCTGTCCTTTTTTATGTGCCTCCAAACTATTCTGCCTAGCTCTTCAATGCCCTCCTGATTTCTTTTCCTCCTATCCTCTGTTCACATCTCACCCAGGTCGACAGTCATTCTACATGACACCCAGGTCGACAGTCATTCTACATGACTTTCCCGATTTCCCCTTATTTTTCCGCAAGTTTCTTCTCTCTTATTACGTCCCTCGATGCTCTCTTTTCCATGCCATTTCTTGCATTCTCTGTCATCCAACCAAACTGAATGTTTCTAAGGCTTTTCTGAAGAATTTGTTTTCTTCCCCCTTGCGTGACCTCTCCCCACCTGATTCTTCCACTCCTACCCGCGTCTCCTCTTGCTCGAGCTTTATAGCTTTCCTTCTTCCCACTCGCATGTGCCCTTCCTATACACTCTGTCTCTCTGCCCACCGAGCTAGTCTTCTCTCTCTCGCACTGTAATCTTGTCCCTGTCCCTCTCTTATGCTCTCATCTCCACACGCCTATAGTTCCTGCCCAAAACAATGCATGCGTCCAGATGAACATGTTGTGGGGGTTTTAAGAATTCCCGAACCTTGTTTCCGCTGCGCAATATTTTCTTTCCTCATCGTATCTTCTATAAAACTCTCCATGTGGCCCAAGCAAAAAACAGAACGATCTAGAGTTGATAGTTTTGTTTGGTATTTACACCCCTTAGCTGCTTTGGCTTGAAAGTTTTCTTAAGGCAATTAAGTGATTATGGATGCTTTTGTCAGTATGCTCAGGTCCTCCTATATTTAATTAAGTCTTACCTCATTAACGGTGAGGGATGCACTTAACTTCACGTGGTGTCCATGACTTATCTATGGCACGACACCCCTTAGATCCTACGCACCATTCATTACCTAATTGACTTTGTAGATTTTTATTTTATGTTTGTTTATCTCTTTCATGAATCCCACGTGGATGTGGCTGATAGGGTTGTGACAAATTCACCGGGTAAGAAAACCCTAATTAAATCGCCTAAAAACATGGTTTTTGCAGAATAGTTTGGATTGGAGCGAGAATCCTTTTATAGGAGGAAAGCCCTCACTTATAAATCAGAACTAGATCCCGTAACTAATATGAGCTGGACGATTTTAAGGGTTGCATAGATCAAATTGCAGTGCTAAGATAAGTATAAGATTGCAGCGATTAAATGCAGACAGTAGAAATAAGGATGTGCATCGATTAGATTTGGAGATCTGATTACATTTGATTTGATCCTGATTTTTAAGAAGTTTTATGACAATCTCTTTTGAGACAACTTTTTGCCCACACTGAGACAACTTTCAGACTTCAGACTTGAGTTTTATGACAACCTTTTTTAAGACAACTTTCAGACTAGAGACAAAACTCAAAATGAAAGCTGGTACAAAATATAGCCTATCTATTAAATTAATTATTATTTTTTTATATTATACCAGTTAATACAGTTTTCTTTGGTTAATGCTTTAATCATGATACCCTAAACAGAAAGCAGGAGACCTTTCCACGGCTTTAGGAAATTAAATATAATTGATATTTTGTAAATGTATTCCACTGAATTGAAATTACAACGTAACAGCTCCATTAACTCTTCAAGGGGAAGAAATACAACCATTCTTTTTAGGTTCAATAACTTAAAACAATCATTACTTCCCCTTTAACATTCAGCTTGACCAGACATGTACAAAACCTCTCCAATTGCCAGTCATGATTTCATTTCTTTCCTCTTCATAGAACAATACAGTGATATCTTCCAAAGCTTCTTGAACGGTGTTTTGGATTATTGTTGCATTAGGCTGATTCCTACAACTTATACCCACATTGCCACTAATCTCAGCGCAGCAATTGCCGGTCAAACTGTCGCTAATTTTTATTAATCTGTTTCTTTTATCCGAAATTTTCTTGTAAGAAATAAGCAACTCTTCGTCATGAGTCAAATGACGATTACAACTAAGAGGCCTACGATGCCTTTGCAAGTGATCTCTGTAAGAAGCAACCAACTTTCCTGTCAAATTCCATACAAAAACAGTCCCACTGTGAAATGTCAAGAACAATCGTTTCTTATACAAGAAAATAAATGCACAAGGCTTTTTCTTGAACTCTTTTTTTCTCACTTCAATCATCTTTTCATTCTGAATATCAACCATTTGCATGCATTCATTCTCTTGTTTAACGAGTATCTTCTCATGGAAGAGCTCAATAAAATCAATCCTTTGATTGGGTATTAGTGCATGATTGATAAATTTCAAAACAGTTCCATCTTCTACAGATAATATCTTCAGAGGAAGAATGCTTCCACAAACAGATCTTTTTAATATTAAGAGGATTATACCCGCATTGGTCATTATTTCTTCAATTTCTTTGTCAGTTATGGAGTACAAGAGTGCATAGTTCTTCGAATCAAATACCTTGTAAGTACAATCATCTGAAAAAGTAATAAGTTTCCCATTGATATCATCAAACTCTACGATACCAGGCCAAGTCAGCTCCTCACTCTCAAGTAAAGCAAAACCAGCATCTGGTTGAGCTCTTATAATGCACTCAAGTGGCGTTGTTCTGATCTTCATTAAGAATGTATCTGAAGCATCTGGTTGAGCTGATATTGTAACGAGAGAATTGTTTATCTTGTTATAGAACATGGTTTCAATTACTTACTGTGGACTTAAATTCAAGTAACAAAGCCTTTTATTTGTGTGTTTATCAAATGCAGCACAGAGACCTGACTCTGCCAAAGAAAATATAATACCGTGAGCTGTAACTATTGGTCCAATCTTGGATGTTTGATTTCTATAGTGATAACAAATATCAAACTCTTCTTGCAACTGAAAATTTCGGAGCTGTATCTGAGGATGAGCATTTCTCAAGGCCAGCTTGTTACCATTCTCACGGCTTTGAAGTTTGTGGGCAATGTTGAAAATTTCTGAACTCCTCTTCTTTTTCCTTTCCATTGTAGTATCAAAACAATCTATAAAAAATGAAGAATTAATGCTGTTTCTAATCATATTTTCTCTATCCAATATTATATTCACTACGCAGTTGTGTATATTATTATATATTATTATGTTAAAATGTTCAGGACAGAAATCTATTTCCTATCTAAATCTTTTAAAAGTGTGTTTTTAATCTTGTTTTATTTATAAAATTGAAAATAAAATAAAAAATCTATTGTTTATATAGAATAAGATAAAATCAAAAGCTTCAATCGCTAGCAATTCACCATCAACAATTTATCTTGAGAAAATTCATCCCATAACAAATTCATTTCATAAAAAATTCACCGTCATGAATTGCTGGTGGTGAATTTTCCATGAGATGAATTTGTCATGGCCTTGAATTTTCAGGTGACAATTGTTGACGATAAATGGCACTAATCCAACAATGAAGTAAAAAAGAAAAATAGAAACATAAACAATATAGTAATATTACCATAATTCCTATGTGTGATTGAATCACCTTCATTGCTCTTCTCCATTTTGCTTTATATGCTACCTTGCCCTCAGATTTATAGTATGCAAGAATGAGCTTAATGATAGTGATAACAAAATATCAAAGATAGTGGTAGATTGCTTGGAGAAGCAAGGAAATAGGGTTAGGGCAAAAATAGGGTTTAGTTAAGGATGGACAGGGAGATTGAAAGATAATAAAATCTTATCAAAGGTGGAGGTTAATTGGGATAAAGGAGGAGATTGGCACAAAAAAAGAGGTTGGTGAAGTAAATTAAATAATTATAAGATAAAGACTAATTTAATTTGGCGTTTCTATGAAGGCTAATTTTATTAATAAATAAAAAATGAGATAAAGACTAATTTGTTCACCTTGATAACTTTTTTTATTTAAAGAACTTTTTCCTATTACTTAAGAGTTGTTTTATTTTTCTTTAAGATTATTTAAGATTAATATTTATAGTTTATTGAGAGAACTATTTTTAGAAATAGGTTTTATTATTGCATCAACAAAATAATAAATTATAAATAATCTTATACTTTTATTAAAAAAAAAAATACACATAAAATAGTAAAAATAATTTTTTTTTTTAAAATTATGTAATATAAGTGTTCATCCTACTCTTTAATAAAATATTTTTAAATTAAAAATAAAATAATGTAATAGTGGAGGAGAAAATAGAAAATAATTAAATAAACATAATTTATTTAATTGTAGAAGAAATAATTATTTAATTATAAAATAAAAATGAATAATGAATAATTAAATAAGTAAGAATTTATTTAATTATAGAGAAGAAGGGACATTAGTGACATAATTAAAAAAATATTATTTTATTTAATTAATCAAATAGAACATGGTTTAGAAAATAATCAAATAATTAAATTTTACTTATTAAAAGTTTACTTAGAAAGAAATTTAGTAATAGTAAGTGTTCTCTTATCTTTATAAATTTATAAAAATTGTTTGTAAATATTATATAAGTATGAAAATTTGATTGATTATCTATAGATTGACTAGTTATTTCAATGCTAAGAATTATGTCTAAAAAATAAAATAAAGTAAACCTAAGGAAGGTATGATGATATGGTAGGGAAGAGAGATTAGTAGTTTACACGTGGATGGAAGAATAGCTTACACTTTTTTAAAGGGTGTCTTTACAATTAGCACTATTTATGTAAAATAAGAATTGACTTATATTCAAGAAAACTATTTTCATAAGAGTTGATAAAGAAGTTTAGATTAGATGTAGATGATTATTTTTATTAATGTTATAGTTAAGGTGTATAGAGTAAAGAGTAGAACTACTACATGTTAACCAGTAATGGAAGTGGGAGATTATTATGGTATATGATAATCTTTTTAATGAAGTTGTAGACATAATTTATTTTCATAAGTTTGTATTTAGAGACTAATTTTGTTGTAAGATTATGATAAAATATTAATCATTAAAAGCAAACTAAAAATATAGAATGATAAAATAAGAGAGAGATACACCATTTATGTATATTAGGGTTACAATATTGAACTCTCTTTTTCATCTAGTTAAGAAAAATATTCATTAATGTTGGTGGTAGATTCATATTTAATCTTCAAAATAACCATTATAACCTAAAAATATGATGTTATGTGTTTTTGTTTATGAGTATGTGGCTTTGGCAATATTCTTTCCTTTTTTATAGGGTTCTCCTGGAAAAAAGAATTCCCTAGGTCGTTGTTCAGCCCATTATTTTTATATTTATGGTGTTAGTGTGTATGTTTGCATATGCGTTTTCAAAATTTATGTTTTATTTTATGCATTTATCTATATATAGATATGTCAAGTTTTTATATGAATATGATTGCTTACTTCTTGTCTAGTTGGATTACCACATAGTGTTATATTTGCACAATCGGTGTTTGATATTTGAATGTTTACATGTATGTGTGGGTGTGTATGTGTGTATGTGGTCATTTTTGATAAGGTGCTCTTCAATAAATAATTTTCTATGTTGTTGAAATAATTATTGTTTCATTTAGAGCTTCTATTTTGGGTGATCCCACAATAATAGTTTAGAATTTTTGGACAAACTAGACACTAAACTGATTTTTTTAACTAAATCTTCACTTTCGAGCTCCTATAGTAGCTAAACTGCGAGGAATTTGAAGATGATACAAACTAGTGATTTGTGATGTTTTTTCTATAGACTATAAATATAATTTTTTCAAAAATTTTGGAATTAGATTGCACATCTTTTTCCATCTCCTTTGAAAACTTTCTTTTTTAAAAAACAACATTTTTAAGGATTGACGCTCACCGTATACAACATAAATTTTTTTGTATGAAGGATAAAATTCTATTTTTTTCAAATTTATATTTGTAACTATTATATCTGACACTTTCATTTTGTTTCATAGTGTTTTATTAAATATTTTTTCCTTGATCAAGTTTTAAAGTCAGACCAATTACAATTGAAACATAGGCGGACTGCAGGGAAAACTTTAGTGGTGAATCTTCGCCAATTGGCAAATTCTAGGAATCGGGTAAATTGAAATTGGTGAATTTACCATATCCAACAGGGTGTTCAAATCACCAGGATTTCACGAACTATTGGTCCAATGCATGTCCATTCGCCAACGGTTTTTTTTTACGAGGCATGTTTAGGCAATAAATTCTCCATAATAGACTATGCGTTTCCAATGGATCGATTAATATTTTCGCTTGGAATCCCGGAGAGCATGTCATAAAACACCAAAATATTTGCCAATACTATTAAAACAACATTATATGAGGACCCATTTCGCCAATTAAAATTTACAAATAGTTGCTTGTGAAGACCCATTTTGCTAATTAAAATTTATAAATAGTTTCTTATGAGGACCTATTTCGCCTTGAAAATTACAAGGTATCGTTGTATAAGCACATGAGATTCACCAAATTTTTAACATACCATTTAAAAATCTCATGGAATTCTCCAATTATGGATTGATATAAATACAATTGAAATTGTTATTTTTTCTTACACATTTTGTTTTGTTTTGAGGTTCTACTTCTTGATTCAGAAGTCAGTGAAACCCAAAAATGTAGACTCAAAGGTGAGTGATCATTTCTTCATACTGTTATTAGTTATTAGTTATAATAATAAGATTTCTTTATCTGTTTTCCATTCTTTCTTCATTCTTAAACATGATTTTGAGTAGGGAATGGGATCTATATTCTCTGTCGGTCTGTCCTTCTTAAACAAGAAGACATTTTTTTCCCAACTTTTATTCAAAGTGAGATATCAATATGTCGAGCAACAACTACAAGGGTAAGACTCCTGAGGGTAATGAAGAGACTAGGAGGCCATCAAAACGCCCAAAACGTGGAGGTACCATATAGTCTTACTTTGGAATTGGCAAAGCTTCTAATCCATCAAATCAAGCTGGAGCTACACCATCAACTCTTCCACCAAATATTATTGAAGATGGCATTGACAATACCTCACAAGAAGGTCAATGTGAGATTTTCATTGTGTTAAATAAAAATGTATCAAATGAGTATTGCAGTACCGTAGAAGATGTTCCAAGGGATACCCTAGTTAGCCAGAATGAGATAATTGACTTGGATGAGGATGATGTTGGTAGCAGGAGAAGAAAAGGAAAATCAAAATTGGGGCGTGAGTGGGAAATGACAAGGAATTTTCAAATTGGTTGGTTGTCAAAGTACCCATTCCTTGAACCAGTGGGGGTATCAAACAAAAAAATATTGAAAGGGAAACAGAGGTCAAATGTAAGATTTGTAGTTGGAAATGTGGAAGAGACAAGACGATGCAACTAAAGCTTGACACTATAGAAAAGCATATCGGTAAAGTTTACGAAAAAAAAAAATCATAGACGGAAAGGAACAATTTGTCGTATGATGGAAATAAAAGGAAGAATGTCTTCATGTTAAGTATGTCGCGGATTATGGAGAGCATAACCATATAATTTCAAAGATTAAAAAATGTGAAGGTACACTTGAGGTTGATTTTGGAAAAGCCATGGTAGCAACAAATCTGTAAAAAATTATTTAGATGAGTGTTGTTTTTCATTATTTTCCAAGGGGCGTCCTATGACAGACTACCCAGAATATTTTGATTTATTATCTATTTGAGTGTTCCCCACTTTTCCTTCTCACATTGGTCAGTAAATGCTGGATGGTAATGGGCGAACTGTCTTGCTTGAGTGGAAAAGCAAGATTTAAAGGAGAAATTAAAAGAGTCAAATTTCATTGCATTATCTTTAGATGAAGTTATTGAGGTAGACAATAAGTTTCTTGGTTTTGTATGCATTTGTATATTGTAGAACAACATGTTTTCCAAGCTCATCTTCTTTGTGTTCATAAAATGAAGGGCAGTTCAACATCACAAAATTTATTTGAACTAGTCAAGAAATCTTTGAATGAAATTGCAGGTATGGATGAGTTGACAATTGCCAAAAAGTTGGTGTGTGTAGGAGCTGATGGAGCTGCAATGATGCAAGGTCAAAGGAGCGGTCTTTGCACAAAGTTACAAACTACTTGTGCACCATACATGCTTGGCATTCACTGCATGGCCCACATAATGAATTTAGCATTCAAATTTGTAAGTTTCCTACCATATCAAAATTTGAAAATCTAGTTCGCGAGATCCATGCATACTTCTGCCAAAGTCCCAAACGTTTCCTTGAATTTTAACATTTTGCTAAGGGAATAACACTTTGAAACAAGCTTCTCAAGGATGTTGATACCATATGGATCTCCCTACATGGACCAGTGCAATGAGTTCTTTCAGAATATTAATCCTTGATTGGAGTGATGTATGAGCATCGCAACATAATAGACAAAGCTCCTGACCTATTACATAGGTTAAGCAATATAAAGACACTCTTTGCTTTAGCTAGTCTTCTCCCCATGCTAGATGAGATGAAAAATCTTATGAAGAAAGCCCAAGATAGAACTATTTATATTTATGAATATGCCAATCTACGTAAAAATACATGCTTGGCCCTCGATCATCTATATCTAGGAGCTAATGGAGCTACAGTGATGCAAGATCAAAGGAGTGGTCTTTGCACAAAGTTACAAACTACTTGTGCACCATACATGCTTGGCATTCACTGCATGGCCCACATAATGAATTTAGCATTCAAAATTGTAAGCAAGTTTCCTACAGTATCAAAAGTTAAAAATCTAGTTCGCGAGATCCACGCATACTTCTGCCAAAGTCCCAAATATTTCCTTGAATTTTAACATTTTGTTGAGGGAATACCACTTTGAAACAAGCTTCTCAAGGATGTCAATACCAGATGGATCTCCCTGCATGGACCCGTGTAACGAGTTCTTTCAAAATATCAATCCTTGATTGGAGTGATGTATAAGCATCGCAACACAATAGACAAAGCTCCTGACCTATTACATAGGTTAAGAAATATAGAGACACTTTTGAATTTAGCTAGTCTTCTCCCCATGCTAGATGAGATGAACAATATTGTGAAGAAAGCCCAAGATAGAACTATGTATATTTATGAATATGCCAATCTATGTAAACTTACATGCTTGGCCCTTGATCATCTATATCTAGATCTAACACAAGAAGGCGCAAATTATTTGATGTGGCAGAAAATTACTGATTTGAATAATCCTAATAATTATTTATAGTTTAATGCAAGAGGGAACTTATGTATCTATGTACGTGGATATGAGATACCAATGTACCATTGAAAGACAACCAAGTGCTCTAGAAGAGAAGTACCTATTAACGTGAAATATTTTAATGGTGATTGTTAAATCTGTTAGTGATAATTTGAAGGAAATTGCAAAATCTCTTTCCTCAGAGATTCGTGAAATATTCCCTCGACATGAAATAATTGAATCCATGGGTATTGTGTATCCTCAATTTTGGGTAAACCGAGATAACCCAAAATATTTTCATGATCAAGTAAAAATCTTGATCGAATAGTTTTCAGAAAAGGTAACATACAATGACTAGATAATAGAAGGAATTTTAAATGAAAATAATCTTAGAAATCAATGTCAGAGTTTTGCAATAGCTATGAGGAACCAGTATAAATCCACGGGCAAGGAGAAGGCCTTTAAACCGGGATCAATAAAAAAGGTTTGGACAAGCTTAGGTTAGTGTGAAATATTGTGTGGTTCGATGTCAGAATATTTCAAACTTGTTGATTTATGTCAAACAATAATATTAGGATCGGTGGAGGATGAGAGAGTTTTCAGTACATTGGGGTTTTTGAAATCAAAGTTAAGAAAAAAAATGGACAAGAATTTGGAAAATTGCTTGAGGATGAAACAAACAATGTATACTGTCAAAAAAAATCCTTTTGAAAGGGCACTCTCAATCTGGAGGTCCACATGTGAAAGAAGAGGGACTGGGTTATGCAGCACAGGCTCTCCAATTCCAAACAGTCGTCGGTACTGGTGGTAGTGTTGGTGGTAGTGGGCCTAGGATAGATGACAATGATATTGAAATTGACATAAATCACACAACGAATTTTTAATTTGAGACATAGGCCGAAGAAAGTGTAGAGCAGACTCAGAATCAAGATGAATATTTTACTTTATCTCAAGATAAACATCGATTTGAGGACCTTGACTCCTTTTGGGAAATGTCCAAGAGAATTAGCAGGTTTTAGGTATTTTTACTGCACTTCATGAATCAGTTTCCATTGTTCCAAAGTCCAAACTGTAGTTGATGATCTATTTTATATTGTATTCAATGAACATTGAAATTGTGAATCATTGCACTTCATGATATCTTGTTTTATATTACACTCAATCACTGCATGAATCATATTCCAAACTGTAGTTGATGATTTATTATATTATATTTCACTTCATGAATCATATGCCAAAGTCAAACTGTAGTTGATAATATTCTATAAATTATATAGTAATCCATCATCCATGAAATTGTGATATTAAAATTTAAATTTGATCTCTTAAAAGGAAAATTAATTTTTCTTTACAAAGAAAATAGCCTCCACTGAGTCCACCCCACTTATCTTCCACATATCAATAATCACAAAAATAAATGACACTTTGATTTTATGATTCATGAATTATGAAAAATGCAAATTGTAGAAATTTGTGTGACAAGATCCATATTTTACCCTACATTGCATCCATAAAAAAAATTGAAATTCCATAGTGACATAGTCCTTTCCCCATTCCTAAAAAAATTCAATACCATCAGCCTAGAAATGCTTCATCGGCAGAACCCCCATCACAGTCCCATCGATGGCTCAATAAAAATAGCTCACAACCTAGTATCGATGTAACAATATTCTATCGGAATGAAACCTAAGGTGCTCTCCCGATATACTGATAGAGTCAAGTTGTCAAAAAAAGTAAACATGAATTATAAACATGGTCCCCAGGTCCATGGGCATGAATTATCGAATGTATAAAGTATATCAGGGGAACTATGGTGCATTGGGGAAACATTATCTGGCATCCCACCGATAGAACGAAGGATAGGTGTCCATCGATGGAGAGGGTGGCTATCGGTGAAATACTAATGTGACATCCCAGGTCATCGTGATGCGGTGCATTTATGAACTAGAATTGAAGTGAATTATATCACAAGTTGATCGCATAGTTGTTACAAAATCCTGGAAGATTTCACTTAGGGAAGAAGCAAAAAGGAAAAAACTTGGAGTTCTAACATAGCAAAGTCCGGTGGACTGTGGAGGTGACTCGGCGAGACTCACATAAGTACTTCAAACCCAGATGAGAAGCTATTTTCATCAAAAGCTTAAGTTTAAATAATGGAAGAGAGTACAGACAAACCCAAAGCTAAAAAATAGAAAACCAAAATGCCTAAGAGACTCCTAAATGAAGATCTAATAGATCAATGCCCTAGGTCAGGGCCGAGACCCAAGAGGAGTTCTCAAATGAATCCTTCCATGGATCGACTATGGGACAAACATAAGGGCTTAGGGGATATTTGGACACCACAACGAGGGTACGACCTCTTCATGTACCATAATAGAAAAAAATTTAGGTTTCAACGAGTCTGCAATCCATGGAGGTTGAACCTGGGAAGACTTGTGGTGCCCAATGTGTTTGTGGATGCAGACCTAATTAAAGCTCTTGCTATCAGATATGACCCCAAGAAAAGAACTATTCATTTACATGGCGGGGGTGACATGCTTGTTATTTCTAGGGATCTCATTTCTAGTGTATTTCAGTTAAAGTGTTCATTGAGTTTATCATTCATGATCAAAGATATCTTGACAGAGTATCGCCACATGGATACCGGCTATAAGAGATGGAAATTACCTTTGCATAGGCCCAGGGATGAAGGAGGCCAACTCAAGAGGTTCTCTATCAATGAAAACCCTCCTTTCCATGAATATTTCTTCGAAGAGTATTTCTAATACACCTATTATTCAGCTGGTTAGGTTTTATGAGTAGAGGTTTTTCCTCTCATGTCGATTGCCCCAAAGGTCTTAGTTGCAAACATACAGAGAAAGGATGCCAGGCCATTTGATTATGCTAGCTACTTGGCCAATGCCCTACATCGAGGGCTTGAAAAGATTAAAAATAATAGTGATAATATTAATTTTTAACACTATTCTTTGCTTATACATTTTCTATTGTACGAGGGACAAGTCAGAGGGGTCTAGAGTGAAGAATTAAGGATAAAAGGTACAAATTAAAATGGAGATTTTAAAGCTGTACAAATTTGGACTTCATTGTGGGATAGCTGATTTGGTAGGTCTCATTACCTTTATTTTGAAGAATTTTTTGTAAAACCATTGATGAAGTTGTTGGGGTATCTGTGCAATTATAACCTATCCCTAGAAGTACAAAGATTTCTAAGACCAAAGGAAAATGACAAGAGAAATAAAGTTAATCATAACTAGGGATACTTTTATGCTTTCCCTATTTGTACAGTGATAAGGGTTTATGGGTTCGAAGGGGCTCCACACTTGATGCCATGAGTAGTTCTTGGCCGAATTTATTTTTTAGAAATTGTGAGGTAATTAGAAAAAATTGATTCCAAACACCTCAAAGGACATAGAAAACAATCAATTATTCCCACCACCTTATGTTTTGGAGACTTTACAATGGTCGCAAATGAAGGATATGGAGAAATTGATGGTAAATTAGCACAGTACAACCTACCTCTAGATGATGTAAGGAAACAATTTGATGCATAAGGGTTTATTCACAAGGTAAGATTATCATAGGGGCTATTAGGGTATGAACATTTTTTCTCAATCAAAGATGTCATAAGAAACCATGATGAGGCTTCCACCAAGGAAAGAATGGCCTCCTATAACAAGATTATGCTTGCAGAGGAATGGAAGAGAAAAAAATTCCCATCTTATTCAAAGGAATTTGGTGAGATACAGGATAATTTAACAAGAATTGAGCAACTCATTGCTCATGTCAATGAACTGGTAAAGGATGTTCCCCTAGTTCTTTTTTATGCACCTCATGCAACCTATTCAGGAGTACAAGCTGAAGAGATAGAGCCCTTGGATTACATACCTTCATAGCCTACTCCCGAGGTATTTTTTTTTGTAGATACTGATATAAGTGAAGAAGAGCAGGGTGATGAAGAGGGTGAGCAGGTCAAACAAATCAGTGCTCCTGATATTGCGCAATACGAGCCCCCTCAAGAGAAAAATATTGTAAGATTTGAGGCATCAAATGAACTATCTGATGATGTGAGGGTTAGGGTTGGACAATAGTTTATTTCTGATTCTGATTTTGTTAAATCTTCTAAATTTAAATCATTTTTTTATGAATATAAAGGCAGAAATGAGACAACAGATACAAGATATCACTCTTGAACATGAGGTAACCGCTTTGGAGGAATTGAAAAGGGAGGTAGAAAAGGAAATGGAGTCCATCACTCCTGAAAGAGGAAGGGAATTTTTTCAAGAAGCAAGTGACAAAATGTATTCAGGATCTGGGTACAACCCAGACAAATCCACCTTACTTATTTGGTCACTGTATCCCCGTGATAAAAGACCTGCTATAATTAGTAATCCAAACCAAGTGTTCTGTCATCTCTTGGTTCAACGAGTAGTGGATACCAACCCTATGGAGACAATTGAACATAAATGTGGCAAAATTTACCAAAGCACAGATCGAAAAATTGATTAAGGAAAATGACAAACTGAAGAAGGAGCTAGCAAATCAGAGATAAAGAACATATTCCTCCTCCACATTAGATTTGTTCTCCCCATGTCTTGAAAAAGGTAAGAAAGTTCTTAATGCATTGGCTGATGCAGCCTAATGGAAGAATTGCCATCTTAAATCCCAACGGAAATGCAAAGAATTGGAGAAAGAAGTGAAAACCATAAAATATAACACTGTATCTGAAATAATAAAAGAAAGATTCAACAAAATGATGAAATGTGGTAATGAATATTGGAAATTATTCAAACAGACATGCATTGCATTGGTGGAGAATGAATGATTGTAGCCTAGAATGGTGGAGAAAAAAAAGGAGCTCATAGATAAGAATGTCATGAAAGGACAAATATTGTTGACATATAACAAGCTGGTAGAATCACATAATGGATATCATAACAGGCTTAAGGGAGATTTTGACTACTTTGATTTAGTCCCACTCCCGACACTTCATAATGGAATTGGAAATCCATGAGAATATGATGATTGGAAGGAAGATCTTGTTGGGCTTCTAACTACTATGTTGCAAGAAATAAATGATGAGGATATGGTTTTACAAAACACTCATAAGAAACTCGAAAAAATAATATCTTTGGAATATGATATGAAAGAGGAGATCTTTAATGTGGAAACCTATGTTGAACAGGAGTACATCCATCACCTCTTTGTAGTCAATCTATTTATTTTCCAAACTGTAGATGTGTCATAATAAGATCCAACAGGACAACCATCAAATTCAGAGTAACAACACCAGCCAACAACATGATGAGTGCCCTATCATGGATTAGAATCCTTGAACATATCTTAGGTGGTCGTGGGCTTCTACTTGGAGATTAACGGATTGGTGCATTCACCTGCGGTATTGTTTAATTAATAATTTGAGTTATGTTTAGTTGTCAAAAGTCATTACTTTTTGTAAGGGGTTTGTAGCTTGTTTCCTCTCATATATAAGAGAGATCAAGACCCGAATAGGAGATCAATGGATCATCACATCCTCTTTAATTAGACTTTAGAGTAGAAAATAGTAAGATAGATAATAGATTGCACCAATTCACCCATCCATCTCATAGCATAAAGTATTTTTATAATGCATATCATTTGAACTTTGAATATCAATACAATAGAGAAGGTTACACATAATTACTATTTTGCTTTTGAGTGTTCCAGTACTTTTAATTACTGTGTGGAAGTACATTTAATTTTTTAGTACATTGAATTTGAATTCTTCAGGAATAGGGGCTGTGACCATGGGGTTTTAGATTTATTTATGGACATGATCATTGATCAAGTAGTAATGTGGGCCACAAAATGGATCTTTTCACACAAATCTCTACAATTTGTGCTAATCATAAAATCAAATGTAGTGTATTTTTGTAGTATGTGGGATGTGGGTGACTTGTAAGACTGTAATTTGGTGGATACTGATGAGGATTTTTAGTCAAAACATAACATAAGCTAACAGTTCAACATCCATAACTTAGAAGCTCTACCAAGAAGTAAATATAATGAGCTAAGAGTTCAACATCCATAACTTGGAAGCTCTACCAAGAACTAAATATAATTATCTAACAGTTCATCACCTTATAGTTCAAATGATAAAATAAATAATACAGATAATGGAACATCACCACATTACTGAAGTCTGAATTTGAGATTTTTAATTGATTTTCACATGAAGGAGTACTTATTGGCATTGGAAATGCAAAATCTTGCCAATTCCCAAAGATAAGTCTGCACAGAGGGGTAAGTGCACCAAGATGGTTCCCAAAAAGGGGACTTAAGTGGACATCTTTTTTTTTGAAATCGGGAAATACTGACCTTGGACATGAAATTGAGGATACTTAGACTCAAAAGTTTGAGATGCAACAAAAAGAAGGATTCAAGTGCTCCGATTCTACTTTCTAAACTACTAATTTATTTTGAAAATGGTTGAGATTAAGGGGTTCAAATGAAGGACGTACACAAATTGGTGTTTTTTTTGTCAGAAAAACATATCATAGCAATGCTTGTACGACCCTCGTACGGTGAACCTTTTTTTAGTATTTTTAAAATCACAACAATCAAAAGTTAGCTAACAATATGTAGTTGATGCACATTTTTTCTGATAATTTTTTAATGAATATTTGATTTTTTACTAATTTGTGAAGTGGACATTTCCTGAAAATAGAATTTTGGCCATGCTACCCCTAAAAATTTTGGAAACTAATTGATTTTTTTAATTTTTAATTTTTAATTTTTAATTTTATAGAATGTCGTCTAGTTTATAAAAATATAATTTATTTGAAAAATTGATGAACGGTTGATTTATAACGAAAAAATTACCAAACACTTATTTTTGTAAAAAAAAGAGACATACAGATAAAATAAATTATGGATGAAAGACTTAACATTTTCAGAAAGTGAAAAAAATTACATCGTTGGATAGCTAAGAGATAACCCAACATTAGCCATGTGTTCAATTTTTTCGATATTGAACCATGTGCAATCTTGACAGTGAGCACGAACTCGATTATGAGAAATATGGTGGATTTTTTAAAACCACGTCTCTAGTCGTTGGGAATGCAATCCAAGACTTTGGGTTGGTATTCAAAGGAAAATACCAAACCCAAGGCTCAGGAATTCCCAAAGCAAGATATAACGTGCTCGCATTATATCTCACTTTTGACATGGTTTTCCTTATGCACAGAACATGTCAACTAGGACATAACGCGAGCACATTATAACGTGCTCGCATTATGCCTTCCTTTATGTTAAATGCCAATATATTGAATGTACACTGATATATTTGTATGTTTGTATGTACATGTATGTCATTTATGTATGCATTCTTGTATGGATGTAAGAGTATATGTACATATGTATTATGCTTGTATGTATGCATTTATGTATTTCTTTAGACAGAGGGAGAATTTAGAGAGAGAGAGAGTCTAGAGAGATGGAGAAGGGGTGGAAGTGAGAGTTTAAGAGAGAGGGAGTGGGAGAGAAGGGGTTGGAGTGAGGTGAAATTAGCTAGGTAGGGTAGGAGGGATAGAGGGAGGGAGAGAGAGAGTGGGGGTGGGAGAGAGAGAATTGAGGGAGAGGGAGAGAGAGAGTGGGTGGGAGAGAGAGAATTGAGGGAGAGGGAGAGAGAGAGATGGAGAGAAAGAGTGATTTATGTAGGTAGGGTGCCAAAGGGAGAGACTCGAGAGTGTGAGGGGGGTGAGAGGAAGAGACTTGAGAGATAGGTATGAGAGGGAGCATGAGAGAGATGGAGTGTGAGAGGGAGGGAGAGGGAGAGAGAGGGAGTGTGAGAGAGATGGAGTGTGAGAGAGAGGGAGTGGGAGAGAGAGGGAGTGAGAGTGAGAGACCTGAGAGAGGGAGAGGGTGTGGGAGGGAGTAACCTGATAGAGGTAGAGAAAGACGGGGGTGGAGTGTGAGGGACTTATCTAGGTAAGGTTGGAGGGATAGATAGAGAGAGGGGAGAGAGAAAGAGAGAGTTACTTAGGTAGGTTGCTAGAGGGAGAGACCTAGAGAGAGAGAGGGGGTGGGAGGAGAGACATGAGAGAGAGAGGAGAGAGAGGTAGTAGGAGAGAGTGGGATGGAATGGGAGGGACATAAAGAGAGATGGATAGAGGGAGTGAGAGAGGGTGGTAGGGATTGATTGAATGAGAGGTACATAGAAAGAGGGAGATGGTAGATAGAGACAATTAGAGAGGGTAGGAGAGTGAAGGAGGGAGGGAGAGGTGAGATGTATAGATAGAGAGAAAGTGATAGGGGTTGAGGGTATAGGGTTGAGGGATTAGGGTGGAGGACCTATAGGGTTGATAGTTTCTAAGGTATTAGGGTTTAAGATTTGAGGGTTGAGGGAATAGGGTTGGTAGAGGTATTTGGTTGAGGGTACAAGGTAGAAGGTTTAAGGGTTTAGGGTTGAAGGGTTTGGGGTTAATGGTTTAGGGTTTAGGGTTTACTTTGTTGAGGGTAGAGGGTTTAGGGTATACGTTTGATAGTATATGGTTAAAGGATTAGGTTCAGGGTCCAATGTAAGGGGTAGAGGGTTTAGGGTTTAAGGATTAAGGGTTTAGGGATTCAGGGTTGAGGGTTCAGAATTGAGGGTTGAGCATTTAATGTATAGGGTAAAGGGTAGAGGGTTCAAGGGTTGAGGGTTGAATATTGAGGGTTTAAGGTATAGGGTCGATGGATTAGGGTTGAGGGTTTAATATATAGGGTAGAGGTTATAGGGGTTGAGAAATTAAGGATTGAGGGTTTAGGGATTAGGGTAGAGATTTTTCTTGGATTTCATGGCATAAGGGTTGAGGGATTAAGGCTTAAGGTAGAGAGTATTGGGTTGAGGGTAGAGGATAGAGGGTAGAGGGTTTAACAATTTAGGGTTTAAGGGGTTAGGGTTGAGGGTTGAGGGTTTTAGTCTGAGTGTTTAAGGGTTTAAGGGTTGAGGGTTTAAGTTTCAAGAGGGTTGATGAATTAGGCTAGAGAGTTTATTAAGTGGGTTTAAGGGTTGGGGGATTAAGGTTAAGGGTAGAGGGTAGAGGATTGATGGTAGAGGGTAGAGGGTTTATGGGTTAGGGTTTAAGGGTTTAGGGTTTAGGGATGATGGATTAATAGGTTACAGGGTAGAGGTTATAGGGGTTGAGGGATTAGGGTTTAAGGTTAATGGTTGAGGGATTCATAGGGTATAGGGGTTGAGGGTACAGGGTTGAGGGATTAAGAGGGTATAGGGGTAGAGGGATTAGGGTTTAAGGGTTGAGGGTTGAGATTTCAAGGATTAAGAGGGTATAGGGGAGTGATGGATTAGGGTTGAAGGGTTGAGGTTGAGGATTAAGAAGTATAGGCATTGAGAGTTAGGAGTTTAAGGTTGAGGTTCAAAGTTAAGAGGTATGAAATTGAAAGTTAGGGTTGAAGGGTTGAGAAGTTGAGAGTTTGAAAGTTAAGAGGAATTTATAGAGGTTGAAGTTAGGGTTTAAAGGTTGAGGTTGAGGATTAAGAGGTATAGGGTTGAGGGATTAGGGTTTAGGAGTTGAGGTTTAAGGAGTTCAAGTTAAGAGAATTGGAGTAGGATTAAGGTTGAAAAGTTGAGTTAGGAGTTAGGGGATTAGAAGAGGTATAGGTTGAAGAGATTAAAGGTTTAGAGAGGTTGAGATTCAGTTAAGAATTATAGGGGTTGAGGATTAGGGTTTAAGGTTGAGGTTGAGGGTTCTAAGAATTGAGAGGAGTATAGGAGTAGAGGATTCCGGGTTGAGAAGAGTTGAGAGTTGGCAGATAGAAGGAGTATAAAGTTGAGGTTGAAGTTTTGAAGGATTAAGAGAATTATAGATGTTGTTGAGATTAGAGTTTTAAGACAGTTCAAGGATTAAGAGGTATAGGGTAGAAGATTAAGAGTTGTAGGGTTGAGCATTAGGGTTGTAGTGATAAGAGCTATAGGGGTTGAGGATTGGGGTTTAAGGTTGAGGTTGAGGATTAAGAAGGTATAGGGTTGAAACTATTATGGTTTTAAGGAGTTGAGGTTCAAATAACTTAAGAGAAATAGGAGGTAGAGGGATTAGGGTTGAAAATTTAAGAGGTACAAGGATTAAGAGGTATTGGGGTTGCAAGGGATTGGGTTGAAGGTTGTGAGGTTGAGGGTTGAAGTTAAGAGAGGTATAGAAGTTTGTAGTTAAGGGTTTAAGGTTTAGGGTTCAAGTTAAGAAGGTATAGGGGTACAGAGTTAGAGTTTGAAGGTTGAGGGTGGGTTGAGGGATTAAGAGGTATAGGGGTTGAGGGATTAGGGTTGAACGGTTGAGGGTTGATGGTTGAGGGATTAAGAGGGTATAGGGGTATAGGGATTAGGGGTTAAGGGTTGAGGGTTGAGGGATTAAGAGGGTATAGGGGTTGAGGGATTAGGGTTTAAGGGTTGAGGGTTGAGGGTTGAGGGATTAAGAGGGAATAGGGGTTGAGGGATTAGGGTTTAAGGGTTGAGGGATTAAGAGGGTATAGGGGTTGAGGGATTAGGGTTTGAGGGTTGAGGGTTGAGGGATTAAGAGAATTTATAAAGGGTTGAAAGTTAGGAGTTTTAAGGTTTGAGAGTTAAGAGAGGTATAAAAAGGTTGAGGATTAAATTTTAGGAACGAGTTGAGGTTCAAAATTGGAAGGTATAGAAATTAGAGGGATTAAGGTTAGAGGATTCCAGGCTTAGAACTGGGATTAAGAGAGGCTATAGGTGGTGAGGATTGGGGTTTAGGTTTAGGGTTGAGAGTTAACGAGGGGGTATAGAGGATCCCGAGGGGATTAGGGTTAGGGACGAGGATTGAGGGTTCAATGATTAAGAGGGTATAGGGGTAGAGGGATTAGGGTTGAGGGTTGAGGGATGAAGAGGGTATAGGGGTTGAGGGATTAGGGTTTACGGGTTGAGAGTTCAAGGATTAAGAGGGTATAAGGGTAGAGGGATTAGGGTTAAAGGGTTGAGAGTTGGGGGTTGAGGTATTAAGAGTGTATCGGGGTTGAGGGATTAGGGTTTAAGGTTTGAGGGTTCAATGATTAAGAGTTTATAGGGATAGAGGGATTGGGGTTTAAGGGTTCAGGGTTCAGGGTTCAAGGATTAAGAGGGTATAGGGGTAGAGGGATTAGGGTTGAAGGGTTGAGGGTTGAAGGTTGATGGATTAAGAGGGTATAAGGGTTGAGGGATTAGGGTTCAAGAGTTGAGGATTGAGGGATTAAGAGGGTATAGGGGTTGAGGGATTAGGGTTTAAGGGTTGACGGTTGAGGGTTCAAGGATTAAGAGAGTATAGGTGTAGATGGATTACAGTTGAACAGTTGAGGGTTGAGGTTTGAGGGATTAAGAGGGTATAGGGGTTGATGAATTAGGGTTTAAGGATTGAGGGTTCAAGGATTAAGAGGGTACAAGGGTTGAGGGATTAGGGTTGAAGGTTTGAGGGTTGAGGGTTGAGGTATTAAGAGGGTATAGGGGTTGAGGGATTAGGGTTTAAGGGTTGAGTGTTTAGAGATTAAGAGGGTAGAGGGGTAGAGGGATTAGGGTTTAAGGTTTGAGGGTTGAGGGTTCAAGTATTAAGAGGGTATAGTGGTAGAGGAATTAGGGTTGAAGGATTGAGGGTTGAGGTTTGAGGGATTAGGAAGGTATATGGGTTGAGGGATTAGGGTTTAAGGGTTGAGGGTTCAAGGATTAAGAGGGTATAGGGGTAGAGTGATAAGGGTTGAAGGGTTGAGGGTTGAGGGTTGAGGTATTAAGAGGGTATAGGGGTTGAGGGATTATTGTTTAAGGGTTGAGGGTTGAGGGTTCAAGGATTGAGAGGGTATATGGGTAGAGGGATTAGGGTTGAAGGGTTCAGGGTTCAGGGTTTAGGGATTAAGAGGGTATAAAAGATGAGGGATTAAGATTTAAGGGTTGAGGGTTGAGGGTTCAAGGATTAAGAGGGTATAGAGGTATAGGGATTAGGGTTGAAGGGTTGAGGGTTGAGGGTTGAGGGTTGAAAGATTTAGAGGGTATAGGGGTTGATGGATTAGGGTTTAAGGGTTCAAGGATTAAGAGGGTATAGGGGTAGAGGGATTAGGGTTGAAGGGTTGTGGGTTGAGGGTTGAGGGATTAAGAGGGTATTGGGGTTGAGGGATTAGGGTTTAAGGGTTGAGGGTTGAGGGTTCAAGAATTAAGAGTATATAGGGGTAGAGGGAATAGGGTTGAAGGGTTCAGGGTTCAAAGTTTAGTGATTAAGAGGGTATACATGTTGAGGTATTAGGGTTTAAGGGTTCTGGGTTTAGGGATTAAGAGGGTATAGGGGTTCAAGGATTAGGTTTTAAGGGTTGAGGATTGAGGATTCAAGGATTAAGAGGGTATAGGGGTAGAGGGATTAGGGTTCATGGGTTGAGGATTGAGGGTTGAGGGTTGAGGGGTTAAGAGGGTATATGGGTTGAGGGATTAGGGTTTAAGGTTTGAGGGTTCAAGGATTAAGAAAGTATAGGGATAGACGGATTAGGTTTTAAGGGTTGAGGGTTGAGGATTGTGGTATTAAGAGGGTATAGGGGTTGAAGGATTAGGGTTTAAGGGTTGATGGTTGAGGGATTAAGAGGGTATAGGGGTTGAGGGATTAGGGTTTAAGGGTTGAGGGTTAAGGATTGAAGGATTAAGAGTGTATAGGGGTAGAGGGATTAGGGTTGAAGGGTTGAGGATTGAGGGTTGAGGGATTAAGAGGGTATATGGGTTGAGGGATAAGGGTTTAAGGGTTGAGGGTTGAGGGATTAAGAGGCTATAGGGGTTTAGGGATTAGGGTTTAAGGGTTGAGGGTTGAGGGTTCAAGGATTAAGAGGGTATAGGTGTAGAGGGATTAGGGTTGATTGGTTGAGCGTTGAGGGTTGAGGGATTAAGAGGGTATAGGGGCTGAGGGATTAGGGTTTAAGGGTTGAGGGTTCAAGGATTAGAAAGGTATAGGGGTTGAGTGATTAGGGTTGAAGGGTTGAGGGTTGAGGGTTGAGGGTTGAGGGTTGAGGGTTGAGTTATTAAGAGGGTATAGGGGTTAGAGATTAGGGATTAAGGGTTGAGGGTTCATGGATTAAGAGGGAAGAGGGGTAGAGGGATTAGGGTTTAAGCATTGGGGGTTGATGGTTCAAGTATTAAGAGGGTATAGGAGTAGAGGGATTAGGGTTGAAGGGTTGATGGTGGAGGGTTGAGGGTTGAGGTATTAAGAGGGTATAGGGGTTAAGGGATTAGGGTTTAAGGGTTGAGGGTATAGGGGTAGAGGGATTAGGGTTCAAGGGTTCAAGGGTTCAAGGTTCAAGGTTCATGGATTAAGAGGGTATAAGGTTTGAGGGATTAGGGTTTAAGGGTTGAGGGTTGAGGGTTCAAGGATTAAATGGGTATAGGGGTAGATGGATTAGGTTTGAAGGGTTGAGGGTTGAGGGATTAAGAGGTTATAGGGGTTGAGGGATTAGGGTTTAAGGGTTGAGGGTTCAAGGATTAAGAGGGTATAGGGGTAGAGGGATTAGGGTTGAAGGTTTCAGGGTTCAGGGATTAAGAGGTTATATGGTTTGAGGGATTAGGGTTTAAGGGTTTAGGGTTGAGGGATTAAGAGGGTATAGAGGTTGAGGGATTAGGATTTAAGGGTTGAGGGTTGAGGGTTCAAGGATTAAGAGGGTATAGGGGTAGAGGGATTAGGGTTGAATGGTTTAGGGTTAAGGGTTGAGGTATTAAGAGGGTATAGGGATTGAGGGAGTAGGCTTTAAGGGTTGAGGGTTGAGGGTTCAAGGATTAATATGGTATAGGGGTAGAGGCATTAGGGTTCAAGGGTTCAAGGTTCACGGTTCAAGGATTAAGAGGGTATAGGGGTTGAGGGATTAGGGTTTAAGGGTTGAAGGATTAATAGGGTATAGGGGTTGAGGGATAAGGGTTTAAGGGTTGAGGGTTAATGGTTCAAGGATTAAATAGGTATAGGGGTAGAGGGATTAGGGTTGAAGGGTTGAGATTTTAGGGTTTAGGGATGAAGAGGTTATAGGGGTTGAGGGATTAGGGTTTAAGGGTTGAGGGTTGAGGGTTCAAGGATTAAGAGGGTATACGTGTAGATGGATTAGGGTTGAAGGGTTCAAGGTATAGGGTTCAACGTTTAAGAGGGTATAGGGGTTGAGGGATGAGGTTTTAAGGGTTGAGGGTTGAGGGATTAAGAGGGTATAAGGGTTGAGGGATTAGGGTTTAATGGTTGAGTGTTAGGGTTCAAGGATTAAGAGGTTATAGGGGTAGAGGGATTAGGGTTGAATGTTTGAGGGTTGAGAGTTCAGGAATTAAGAGGGTATAGGGGTTGAGGGATTAGGGTTTAAGGGTTGAGGGTTCATGGATTAAGAGGGTATAGTGGTTCAGGGATTAGGTTTTAAGGGTTGAAGGTTGAGGGTATATCTCTCAACCCTAATCCCTCAACCGTCTCTCTTTCTCCTACTCTCCCCCTCTCTCCCTCCTACTCTCTCTTTCTCCCACTCTCCCCTTCTCCCACTCTCTCTCTCCCACTCTATCCTTGTCCCAAACTCACCCTCTCTCCTTCCCTTTCTATCTCCCCTTCTCTCACTCTCTCCCACTCTCTCTTTCTCCCACTCTCCCCTTCTCACACTCTCCCACTCTCTCCCACTCTCTGTTTCTCCCACTCTCCCACTCTATCTTTCTCCCACTCTCCCCCTCTCTCCCTCCCTCTCTATCTCCCACTCTCTCTTTCCCCACTCTCTTCCTTTCTCCCTCCTCTATATCCCTATCTCTCCCACTATCTCTTCTCCCCTCCCTCTCCCTCCCTCTCTCCCTCTCTCTCCCACTCTCTCTTTCTCACCCTCTCCCTATCCCTCCCTCTCTCCATCTTTCTCTCCCCCTCCCTCTCCCTCCCTCTCTCCCTTTTTCTCTCCCACTCTCTCTTTCTCCCACTCTCCCCCTTTCTCCCTCCCTATCTATCTCTATGTCTCCCACTTTCTATTTCTAACCCTATGCCTCTCCCTCCCTCTCTCCCTCTTCCTCCCTCTCTCTCCCTCTCTCTCTCCCACTCTCCCTCTACCTCTCTCTCTCCCACTCTCCCTCTACCTCTCTCTCTCTCACACACACACACATAGTCACCTCTATCTCCTCTACTATAAGGGTGCAAGGGATAACTATATAATTAGGATAGAGGGTAAAGACAAAGAGGGAGAAAATAAATATACTATGATAACCATATTTCACATAACGCACTCGCGTTATAATGTGCTCGTGTTATAACACGCCCACGTTATAACCTGCTTGCATTATAACATGCTCGTGTTATAACACACCCACATTATAACGTGCTCGCATTATAATGTGCTCGTGTTATAACACGCCCACGTTATAATGTGCTCGCGTTATAACGTGCTTGTGTTATAACATGCCCACGTTATAATGTGCTCGCGTTATAACGTGCTCACATTATAACGCGAGCATGTGTTATACTCCACTAAAACAGTAAAAAGCTCTATATACCCGTGATTTCAAGGCCCACAATCTACATATTCCCCTGGTTTTGTGCATGCTCTAACAAAAAAATAGCTTTTTAATGATGTTGTGAAGTGTGCAAGCATGTTTTTGACATTCCATCACCTTTTCCATGATATTTCTACCACCTTTGCATAAAATATCAGATTTTTCACGTTGAAAGACATATAATATCAATTGAAGTTTGAATTCCATTGAAAACTGATATACAATTGAACTTTGGAGGGGAACAAGCTTTTGAAAAAGTCAAATTGTTGTGGAGTTTAAAGAAAGAAGAAGCTAAGGCTACATAATTGGGTTGAACTCAATTTGAAAGTCTAGTATTATAGGTATGTGAAGTCTTTACAAATTTTATTTCATTCTATTATGGCTTTCTTTCATTTTTGTTTGTCATTATAACCTTAGGTTGTCAATGCACATTTTAAATTACCATTATATACACAATTATATACACTTTCCAATTACTATTTTACACTTGATGCAGAACATCTATCAGGATCCACAAATCATCAAGGGTACTTCTAACCCTAAGTTAAATTGAAGAATATCAACAAACAAACTCAATCATATTTTCATCAAAACATTAGAACTTGGTTTCAACTCTTTGTCAGACTCAAAAAAATAGATTAACCATCATAAAATTGATTGTAACATAGCATAAAGTTGATTAGAAACTTAGAACCATTCACCAAAATTCATCCTTTAATACAACTCCAAGCCTCTCCCATTCCTCTAAAGGGTCCAAAAACCTTCCAATACCTCTGCACAAACTGATGTAGTACAAAGGAAGAATTCAACACCTTTCTTGACACACTTATTCAAATATCTTTCCCTTCACAAAACATTTGATTTGTATACTCAAATTAGCATTAAGAGTTCCCAATTCCTTTTAAGGACCTTCAAAACACCTTAAAAATCTTGAAAATAACTGATTACAATCAACTAGGTTCCTCAAAACATCAACCAATGATTATGTCATTCACAAGTTGTCTTAAATCTTCCATAATGGCACCATTATTTATAAACACAAACTATAATTCTTAAGGCACAACCAAACCATTAAGGTACAAAAATGAAACCTTTTAGAAATTTTCCCTTACACACAAACTTATTTCCTTTGTTCACTATCCACATTACTAGTAGCCAAGCATCTGTAAACTATCACATGTATCTCCCAAACCATGCACACACTTCAGACTGTGATACTCATTTTTGATGCAAAGTTAGAGGACCCAAAACCATTGAAGATGTCAACTTTCCTTCAAGAGGCATATAAAAATATAAAAATTCCTAATAGACCAATCCCAACACTCCTCCAAGATAGACAAAAAACATAAACACTATTTCCTACATTTCACCCTTGGAATCTAGTTAATGGGCAAAACCAGTTTTGGGCCCTTAACTCCAAAACTTTCCATAACACTAGGAAAATAAAAGAATGATTCTAGCACCCATTTTATAGTTGCAAGACATACCTTAACCCATCACATGACTCCTTTGGGAAAACTTTAAGAAAACTAACCTTTTCACTATTTTAGGCCTCCAAGTATGCCAATTTTACAAAGGAACTAACCTTAGATCCTCACACCAGACTTCCCAACCCAAAAATAGTCTTTAATTAGGTCTCAAAACAAGATATTTTCTATATCTTAGGACCTTAACCACTCAACTAGGTTTCCAATAGAAAAACCCCCATTTTTCAATACAAAGAGGGAGGATTTATAGAAACTCCTATACCCGAGCCTTCCCAGACCATTCCAAAGAATCAAACATCTTCAAAATACCCTATATTAAGGTCAAAAGTTCATTACATAGACCACTCCTTCAAGAATTTTTCAAAATCACTCCTTGGTTCCTCAAATTCTCATGGAAAAGTGCTTGTTTCAGCCTAAGAACCCCATCCTATTGTCATTAGTTTCATTCCAAGGAATGTTCAACAATAAAAGACCCTAATCTAATAATGTACATGCCATCCCACTGATAAAAAATTCATAACAGTAGGTGGGATGGTCATTTCATAAATAAATCCTACTCAAACCCTTGACTGGCTTGAAATGAGCAGTTTCAGAAAATTGTCAATTGCCTTCAAACGTATCGTTAAGCCCTCAAAACTGATGCATTAGAGAGTTAGGAAATGTGCCTAAAATATTATATTAGTTCTCTATAAAGGGGAGGTTGTATAGATCCGTACAAGTGCAAAAAACCTAGTGAATTTCTGGAAAACAACATTTTTTTATCAAAAAAATGGATTTCAAAATGAGCAAAAATCCTCCCTTCGAGCCAATGGAGGTTGTTTAAACCTTTTTCAATGACAACCCACTCCCCCCAATACCTATAACTAACAAACAACCACCTTTGAAAGCTCATATAACTGGTACATGGAAAATGTCTTTAATGACCCTCTTACAACATGAAGATACCCAAAATTGAATCAAATTTCAAAATGGAAGCATAGATTGTCAAGGTGCTCCTACAGCACAAACTTATCAAACACTCAAAATTCCATTACTCATTAGTTTTTAGAATCACCATCATGGTTATTCACTTTTAGTTAGAAATGCGCTCTGACCAGCCTAGTGCTTCCATAGTTTGTACACATTTATCTACATGCTAGGTTAACTTTTGTACATGATGATTGTAAGTATTATTTAAATGAAGCCTTCAATGACATATATTTTTTAATTAACTTGAATGGATACATTTTTTAGGAAATAATATTCATCTCATTACCATGGTATAGATAAAATTATCCGCCATGCCGAAGAAAAAGACAAAGAGGAAACTAATAGATGAAGAGAACGAAACCTTGAAATAAAAGGAGAGAGTTCAGGTGGCGGAATATCATCAAAATAATAAATTGGAAATGATTGATGAAAAAAGCCTGATTGTAGAGGAACCTTAACCATCAAAAATAGAATGAGAATTGGTAGCACAACAAGCATGAATGCGAAAGCATCGTCGTAAGATAGATTCAGATACCGTAGTTGGAGACACATCCTCTACGACAAGTGAATATGAAGGGACACCATTAAGAACAAGTGAATATGGAGGGAAACCATCTAGCACAAGTGAATATGGATGGACACCATCTACTGTAAGTGAATATGGAGGGACACCATGTACCACAAGTAAATATTGTTGGACACCATCCAACACATCTGAAGTTGAGAGTACATCATCGCTCAAAATTAACAAAGAAGATATGCCATCATCCCCATGTGAACCACAAGGTATGTCTTCTTCTCCACCCTTGATCGAAGGTATGCAATCTAGCCCACCTCAATTAAATATTGATGAAATTCCTAATGTTGAGATGTATGTACCTAGGAGAACACCACCTAGAATTTTGTGTAGAAAGCCAAAGTATTTGATTAATATTGATGATGAGATTTTGCAGCACATGGAAGGTAAGATTTCAACACGCACTTGTAGAAGATATGATGATAAGATTTGGGAACAATTCTTTGAAAGGCTAAATGAGACTACAAGATGTCAACTATTTGTTGAAATGATGTGTGTAAAGTATAGGAACATCATGAAGACTCTTGGGTTGAGAACATCGAATGCATCAAGTGAAGACACTATTGTGAAGAATCTAATGGATGCTTATGAGAGTGTGGGTAAGACCTCATGCTCAAAGGATAGTAATTTCACCCGACGGGTCATTACATCGACTTTGGTACACTGTCAAACAGAGAGATCTTGTCTAATTAAAAATAAAAGTGAAAAAATAGGAATTAGTAGAAAAACTTTATCAAGAGCCATTCAAAGGCGACAAAGAATTGAGGGCAATGATACAAATGAAATATGGGCATTCTCATGGAGACTGTCATGAAAAGATAAAGAAGTTGTCAAAGCCTTGAGAACACTAATTGAAGAGTATTGGAAGAATAACATGAGGCCATCTTCAAATAAAAGGGATGTGGTAAGAAGGAGAATCGGTAGTTGGAATCGTGAGCCACATCCAAAGCAATTTTGGATATGACTCAAAACCAATTTTTTCAGAAATTTGAAAATGATTATCCTCAAATTAGTATTTCTCAAAGATTTTTGAACTACTTAAATCCTTTTATGTCAAGATAAATCACACATGCACTACTTGTTTTTGTAGACTACATATTGAGTTTTCTCACCATTATGATGTTTATCGTTCTATATGTTTAGATTTGCATACTAACAATGTTTTGCAGGATTGTGGCATAGAAGCCCCACCGAAATCTTCAAGAGAGTTCTTATCAAAAAAATTATGTGAAATAGAGGATGGCCAGATATTTTATAGGACAACATGCTTGGATGGTTCATGTGAGCATTGTGGTGGCTTCCAGCATATGTCAGTATGTCAACATATGGAAAGCACAAATGAGGTGGGATAGAAACTAGTAGAGTTCGAGAAGTATAAAACAGTGGCATATGCTACAAAAGATGAGTCTCAAGAAAAAAGGCATGATTTGGTAATTGAGAAGATTCCAATGTACCAATTTATGACCACATTTCGTGACAATATACTATTTGAGTATGCAATACATACCCATAGAGCCCGATGGTTGGACATGTAGTTCAAGATATGCAAGGATGCCTTTCTAGTTGGAAGAATAGTATTTGTGGTTGACTTTGTACAGAACTACACTCTATAGCCAAAACATGAGGTGCAGTCATAGTATTACATCTCGATACAAGTTTTGATATTTGTTCACATAGCATTCATTCATGCATCTGATAGTACAGATGAGCAAAGAAAGGTATTGAGGGAGTATCACTTTTACATTAGTGATAATCATACACATTCTCCAGAGTTTGTGCAAGGTTGCTTCCAAATGTTCTACAATGGTTTGGTTCAGAGGGGCATAAAATATAATCAACATATAATATGGTCTGATAACTGTGCAGCATAGTTCAAGAACTCGTGTATGTTCTACTGGTTGTGCAGGATGCATTTCATTACAGATGTTCAACATATGTGGAACTTTTGTGAGGTCGGACATGGAAAGGGGGAGCATGATGGTGCAAGATCATGCATGAAAAGAGAATTAGCACAAGAAGAGTTAAAGTATAAAGACAGTGCAAATTTGAGAGATGCAAAATCAATCGTCGAGTGGTGTAATGCTTTGATGGGTCCAGGTAATGAAGGTACGTCTTCAGTTCATAGATTTTTTTGGTTGATGGATGATACTAAAATTGCACTATATGAAGATTGTTGTACACTAATAGGATCGAGTGAGGTACACTCTTTCCTTAGCTCAAATGCAAGTTCATGGAGTATTGATACATGAAAGATGGCATGCTTTTATTCTTCATGTACAATGCAAGCCTAGAATGATTGTGAGTCAGGGGAGTGGGTTGACAAATGGTTCACAAGTTATCTTAGCCCACTTCACACATATTACCCTCTAATAGCATTGGAAGTGACACAGATGGAATCATCTGTCGAATTTGACCGCGTATCAAATCTAGTTCAACCAAGTGATATATCTACTTTCTTAGTTGTTGAAATTCCATATCATTATCTTACTTTGTACTATATTCATAATGTTGAAAAATTTCAAGAGATTTTTTGCACATATCAATGTAGGGCATGTTTATGTAGTTATTGCAGATGAAGACAATGAATAGGGAATAGACTATTACTTATTTCATTGTGTTGAGACCAAAAATAAATTGGAGGCCTCATTTATAGATGGAGAAAACATTGAATATCCTATAGGCTTAGTTGTGGTTACCAAAACATGGCTTAGAAGGTACCCACATTCAAGTGTTAAACATTGGCTATTTCAGGACTTTGACATGTATTGTAAGATTCCTCATTACTCAAGCCTTATTGTGGAATCCAATTTTCATTTGACCAAATATGGGGGTAGAAATTTGAACAAGAATTAATGGAAGGTCAATGAGTTTGACCATGAGGCAATACTTGACACAATAAAGAGTAGAGAAGACCCAAATGGTTTTTTGGATTAATTTGTAAGTATATGCACATTGGTTCTTATTAATTTATACTTGTATGCACATTAATTTTTTTGATGCCAATGCTATCATCTTCTTTTACAGTGATTGGTGTCCCCTTGCAAAAAATGTAGATATATGAGCCATCCAAGAGAATGTCAACTAGAAAAGCAATGCAACATCCTTATTTTGATTCTTGCATGCAACATCTGTAAGTTCCTTCCATCTATTTTTATTTCATTTCCATTTTGGATGCTCTTTATTTTTCTCTTTTACATTGCATATTTGTAAGTAAACTACTAAAAATTGATTCATCTTTCATTGCAAAAAATGTTGATTTAAGAGCCATCAAATAAAATCTCAGCCAAAAAAGAAATGCAGCATCCTTATTTTGATGATCTTGAAAAATCTCAATTTTTATTTCAAGCCATTATAAAAGAGCGTGTGAAGCTTAGCAAGGGAATCTCAAGTTACTCATTTGAAGTCAACCTCATAATGAGCACCTATGATGTAGACATTTAAAGAGAATCTAGAATGTATGAATGACATTGTAAAAGATCTATGAGAATGAAGTGCCTGAGGCATTGTAATAAAATTTAATTACATAATGAGATATACTCAAATATTGTAAGGTTTGAGTTCATGTTTGGTGTAGTAGCACCTTGTTCTGTAAGTGCCTTGAATAGGAAAATTTGCAAACTTCGAATTTTGAAATGTAAACAATGATATAAAGGTCATGTAAACAATTTGCAACTTTTCTTCCACAACTCATGTGATGAAGAAGACATTTCCAACATGTCTGAATAGATATTTTTATGCTAGGCATGGTCCTCTTTCACACCGAAACACATAGAATCGCTCTGAGCTATCTTCCACCAGATCGATCCCTTAAGGGTCCAAAATTGCAAAATGGCTGAAAAATTTAGCATGCTATTACTTGAATATCATGACACTTAGAAACTTATCTTCTAATCCTAAAGGATCATGTTGGACTCCTCTAAAAAATCCTCTCTCGGTTTTGGCTATCTTGGAGTGGTTTTCTCGTGACGGCGGATTTTCACTTGATAGAAAAAATGTCAAATTAAAGTTGTGCAAAGTTGCAAAGTGGTGCAACTTTTTCTTTACAACTCATGTGACCAAAATAACTGCTCCAACACATCCAAATAGGTATATTTATGCTATTCATGCTCCTCTTTCATACCGAAACACATGGAATCGCTCTGAGCTATGTTCCACCAGATTGATCCCTTAAGGGTCCAAAGTGAAAAATGGCTGAAAACTTCAGCATGCTATTACTCAGATAAAATGACACTTAGAAACTTCTCATCTGATCCTATAAGATCATTTTGATCCCCTCTACAAAAACCTCTTTCGGTTTTGGGTATCTCGGAGTGGTTTTCCCGTGGTGGCGGATTTTTACTTCATGGAAAAAGCATCAAATGCAAGCAGTGTAAAGTTCCAAAGTGGTGCAACTTTCATTTTGCAGCTTGTGTGACCAAGAAGAATGTTCCAAAACATCCAAATAGGTATTTTTACATTAAGGATGGTCCTCTTTCACACTGAAACACGTGGAATCGCTCTGAGCAATGTTCCACCGAATCGATCCCTTAAGGGTCCAAAGTGCAAAATGGCTGCAAAGTTCAGCATGCTATTACTTGGATACCATTACACTTAAAAAATTCACATCTAACCCTACAGGATTAGGTTGGAACCCTCTAAAAAACCTCTCTTAGTTTTGGCTATCTCATAGTGGTTTTCTAGTGGCGGCAGATTTTCACTTGATGGAAAAAGTGTCAAATTCAAGTTGTGCAAAGTTGCAAAGTGGTTCAACTTTCGCTTTGCAACTCCTATGACCAAAATAACTGCTCCAACATGTTTGAATAGCTATATTTATGCTAGGAATGGTCTTGATTCGCATTGAAATATGTGGAATCACTCTAAGCTACGTTCCACCAAATTGATCCCTTAAGGGTCCAAAGTGCAAAATGGCTGCAAAATTTAGCATGCTATTACTCGGATAAAATGATGCTTAGAAACTTCTTGTCTAGTCCTATAGGATCATGTTGAGCCCCTCTACAAAAACCTCTCTTATTTTTGGCTATCTCAGAGTTATTTTTCCATGGTGGCGGATTTTCACTTGATGGAAAAAGCATCAAATGCAAGCAATGCAAAGTTGCAAAATGGTGCAACTTTTGTTCTGCAACTTGTGTGACCAAGTGGAATATTCCAACATGTCCAAATAGGTATTTTTATGCTAGGCATGGTCCTCTTTCACACCAAAACATGTGGAATCACTCTGAGCTATGTTCCACCAGATTGATCGCTTAGGTTGGAGGAGTCTAAAGTTGCAAATTTGTAAGTTGCTTAAAGCAACAAATTTGAAATGCAACGGTTAGTTGTTTTGAAAGTTGTTTTTTAGTTAGTTGAGGGAATGGATCAGTTAGACAAGGGTGTAAAACGCTATGTAAAGCCTTGAGAGGCTCGAATGGAGGTTGGTGAAATTTTGGAGAAGATAAGATAAGAATTATTCACACTGTTCTCTATTTTTTAGATTTTTTATACAAACTTGTTGATCTCGTACTTGGTACAACCTCCAACTTCCTGTACGGTCCCAAGGTTGACATGGATTGAAAGAGGGTTGAGTTCACAAGAACCCATCTCTCATGATAATGAATGGCCCACTTAGCACTCATTGCATGTAGGTGATTCTCACAGAGGTGAGGCACTAGGCCTTCCCAGGAGGTCACCCATCCTAGTACTACTCCATCTCAAGTGCTTAACCATGAATTTTTTTCCCCAAGGTTAAGCCCACTTAGCTTGCAACCCCATTTTTAAAACCTTTAGCAAGTGTTGTGCCTTATGAAACATTCATTATAGAGCCCCTTTAGCTCATCAATTGATAAGTAAGAGGTATTTTCTACAATGTGTCAAATTGTGATATTGCTATCAGGATTCAATTATGTAGTTTTTGAGTATAAAAGAGAATAAGAAGGGAAGATTAGAGTAATAAATTTGTGGACTTATTTTTATTATTGAAATACCTAGTGTGGGATTGGAAATTCATAATATGGGAGTATATGTTTCAAGCATATAATCCGGAAAGGACTCAAAGTTAGATGCATGAGTACAAAGTATCAATCAGGAATGGCATCCCAATTCTCAAGGCCTATATATCAGTGATAGGTAGATTTATATTCAAAGCTAGCACATGATTTTAATTGATTAATTAGAAACAACTATTATATTTATTTATCAAATTTCCATTATCAAATTAATATTTGAATTAGATTTCATATTCAAAATTTATTTCATTTATAATTTGGGGACTTTGTTATCTATCCTAATAATATTGGATGACAACCTTTGTCAATCCAATAAGAAATAAATCAAAAATCTATTAATCTAGAGCTCAAGTCATTACAGTGGTATTAGAGTGAATGAACCTACTAGCCTTTGGTTATTGCAACAAGCTAACTTTCCATTAGAAGCATGGCAACCAATGATACTGGTTGGCATTACTCAAGAAGGATGAACATCTTAAAGACATTTGTGGATAACGGGACAAGTAACCTTCTTGTGGACTTAGGGTTTCAATATTTGATCTACAACATGTTCCACCATTTCTTCAGTAGGATCAAGAACACACATAATGAAGGTGTGTTTGCAGCCATGAAAGATTATGGTTTGAACTATCCAGAAGAGTGATGTTTTATCTCGACCACCCATATCTATACCATGGTTTGTTTGGAAACAAGGATGGGTTCTCTCTTCATTAGCATATACATTATTCCTCGATGTGTTCACACTAGTGTTACAAGACTTGGAATCATCCTCAGACTTGACAAGCCAATTTTTGACTTGGACTCAGGCTCAGAGCCCAGACTCGACAAATAGAAAAACTTAAGAAATTCAAATATTTTTAAGGATTTAAAACTTGTTTCATACACCCTTTAATAAATAAACCTTAAATACACAATAACATCATCAAATAGAAATTACTATGATCCCATACACAAACATACATCAATCACATAAGTATAAGCATCGATAAAAAGATATTTGTATTAACATAGAAATTACCTTGAGTACATGTAACTCATAACTATTGAACCATCAATTTAGAATGCAAATATGGATAGGCATCGATAAAATGTATTTGTATTAACCAAATAACCATGTAGGCATACATCAATATATGTCGATATAAGTATGAAATATATGTACAAAATAGCCATATAGGCTTATGAGAATGCCATATAGGCATACAATGTCAAATATGTCCAATAAAAAATATGTACAAAACTGCCATGTAGGCATGCAACAAAGGACTCTGGAATCAAAATTCATTGCTCTCCATGCCTTGGAAATAAGATTTTTCCCTTTCCTTTTCACTCAGATGGTGATAGGTTTGTCACTCATTTTTGTTGTGCTCATGGAGCGCTTGTGCTACTCCTCCTAGGGTTTAGTTCATGGTGAAGTTTTAAATATTACAATAATAATTAAAGACATGAATATTTAGAAATTACATTATAAAAAATGATATATTTGACAAAATAATCACTTACAGCCATCTCACAATCTCTCTCCACAAGGGAAATATTCTCGTACCCATGCTCAGGCATGCTCAAGCCCTATATAAACCATACAAATAGAAATTAAACTGCGTGAATCAATAATGGTTTGATTTTTCACTAACTAACATCTATAACAACAAATGTAAATTGAAATTTACTAATTTACCCCATACCTCTTCTGTCAGAGCCATCGAGGATTGTATAGAAATGTCACACTAATATCCATTGCCCTCATCACATTCAGAGGTGTATCATCTCACAACAACTAAAAATAAAACAACAAAATATTCAACATAATCAATGATGTGCCTATAAACTACACAAATCTATTGTGTAATTGATTAATTAGTTAAGCTCTTTATTCTATTACCTACATGAATGTTTGAGTAAATCCACCACCACTGGGAAGTGTTCCATCAAAACCTCCAATATTAGTTTGTTCAACATCCAAAATCGCATATTAAATTACCATTCGTAAAACAATTCTATTAACACGCAATAAATTTATAATTGTTTATTAGTTACATACCCTCGTGATAGGTGTATTGGAGAAATAGGTTGGTGGGGGCCGGTGTATCCAGTCTCAACACTGTGACCCTGCAATTTTATTAAAATCATAAAAAAATATTAGTTAATCTTACATTTCAAAATTGAAATTTAATAAATTAAATTCAATGAGCACATGCACTAAATTTTACCTGAATATCAATGCCATATTCCTCATGAAAAATATCTTCTTCCCTCTCCATCTCCATAGCTATAGATGGATCCTGAGTACTGTTGATGGTGTTTTTATGCACTTCTCAACATAGGTAATACGTAGGTGCATCACCTCTCTTGAAAGACAATTTTCCACAATCAGATTGCAGAACACTATCCCAAGGTCTCTCGGATGTCACGTCTTGATAGTGCTTGGAATATCTTAGTTGATTTATGTGATTTGCTAGAATCACAAGGTGAACTTACGGATGAGTTACAAAGCGGGGAAAGTTGGATCAACAAATGGAGTTCTTAAGATGAGAGAGTTGTTGAGCATTTTCTATAGGTTCAAACAACAGTCTTGAACTCCATTTTATCATTGGATTTAGATTTATAATATGCAATGAACCTTATCTAAGGTTACTTATAAAAAAAAAAGGAAAAAGGGCAAGGAAGAGAAAAGGTTCCTGGATCTGAAACTATGAATGAACAGTGATCATGGAGGCTGCTACAATAGACAAACTCCCTAAACTGTGTTTTGCTTGGCCAAGAGGATCCTATAGTTACACAAAACTAGTGCAATCTTCTAAAGACTGCAAATTTTCAGTTTCCATACACACATCATGAACATGCAAGTGAACTAGGTTGCAGAAATCAAATAAAAAAGCCCAGGCTAACTTTACATAGCAGCTTGTCATCAACAAGTGCCAAAAGTATGGGCTAGAAATTCATCAAATACTGAAACAACAATCACCATTACCACTTCCATTCAAAAAACTACAACTAAAACTAACTTGGAAGGTAGAACCATGCACACATAATGAGAAAACTCAAAAGTAACACCCATAGATCATGCAATGTTGCTTTCTATTGCTGCAGAATGTTTTTACAACAACTCTCCAACTTCCTAGAAATGAGGGGGAGACCCCTATTTATAGTTTTACAAAGCCCAAATGAATGGCTAGGATTGAGTTACATTGTGTGGCTTAGATTCAATTACATTAGGGCTTCACTTACCCCACAATATTTAGCAATTTAAAATACATCTTTATCTTTTCCCTATTCCGTCTTGTAGTAGCCAATCACTGTAGTAGTTTTGTCTTCTAGCTAATTTCCCTTTTACTATAGCTGAAATTGACTAAAAGCTACCTTCTTCCCAATGGAATTTTAGCATTCCTCATTGGATAAAATGGTTCTATTGATGGACTCATGGTAGGTTTCTTGAAACCGGAAATGAGAGGCCGAAATGTTGATTTGAAAATGACGAACAAAGCACGGAACTTCGGATGGTATCTCTCGGATGCAAATTTGAAATTTGAAAGGCCAGAGGAGAATAAGATCCCATTTTAGCATCTAGGTCGAATTTTGTTTTTGATTTGGAGGAGCGCTTGTACGTTCTGAAGACATGAGCCTGAAATGTTGTTATAGAAATGTTGTTTGAAACAGCCCACAGAGCACGAAACTTCGGATTGTATTTCCTAGCTGCAATTTTGAAATTTGAAAGTTCCAAGGAGAATACAACCCCATTTTAGTATCTAGGTTGAAGTCCATTTTTTATTTGGAGGTGTGCTTGTACGTTCCGGAGACATGAGCCCAAAATGTTGTTCTGGAAATGTTGTTTGAAATAGCCGACGGAGCACAGAACTCTGAATGGTATTTCCCAGCTACAATTTTGGAATTTGAAAGTTCCAAGGAGGATAAGACCCCATTTCAACATCTAGGTTGAAGTCCATTTTTGATTTGGAGGTGCGCTTGTACGTTCCATAGACATGAGCCCGGAATGCTGTTATGGAAATGTTGTTTGAAATGGCCAACGGAGCACGAAACTCCGAATGGTATTTTCCGGCTACAATTTTGGAATTTGAAAGTTCCAGGGAGGATAAGACCCCATTTTATTATCTGGTTTGAAGTCCATTTTTTATTTAGAGGTGTGCTTGTATGTTCTGGAGACATGAGTCTAGAATGTTGTTATGGAAAAGTTGTTAGAAACAGCCGACGAAGCACAAAACTCCGGATGGTATTTCCTAGCTGAAATTTTGGAAATTGAAAGTTTTAAGGAAGATAAGACCCCATTTTAGCATTTGGGTCGAATTCCATTTTTGATTTGGAGGTGCGCTTGTACGTTCCAGAGATATGAGCCCGAAATGTTGTTCCAAACGGTTGATGGAGCATGGAACTCCGGATGGTATTTCCCGGTTGCAATTTTAGAATTTGAAAGTTCTAGGGAGGGTAAGACCCCATTTTAGCATCTGGGTCAAAGTTCATTTTTGATTTGGAGGTGTGCTTGTACGTTCCGGAGACATGAGCCCAGAATGTTGTTCTAGAAATGTTGTTTGAAACAGCCGACGAAGCACGGAACTCTGGAAGTCGGGTTTCAGAGTCCAGGAAGGTGGTCAAGCCTAGCCATTCGAAACAGTGAAACTAGAATGGAAACCCAAGAGGGGAATTTCAGAGGGTCGAGCATGAAAGGCTAACAAATAACGGGATCCTTAAATGGCTAAGATTTAGCATTTTTCCAAGGGGCAAAATTTGGTCAACCTAAAATGTGTGTTTTGAGAACGTGTTGACCAACTAGGACACCAAAATGAGGGGCACAAAAAAATGAGGCGGGAGCAAAGTAGCCCGCTGGAAGCGAAAAAAGAGGGTCCCTGCCAACGATGGGGCATGTGTGCAAAATATGCACAACAAATGGCGACTCGCTAGGGGAAATGCTCTAAAGAATTTTCATGACAAACTAGAATCACGAACCCAAAATCTCTGGTTTCGACCTTCATGCTAGGGAAAACAAGCCAGATACTCAATCAAAGGATCAAAACCACTAGTTAAACCAACCTTCAGTATGCCAAAAATCCAAGTGTGTGCAATTGTGTTAATTCCCATCTTTCAATTGCTGCAAGAACCCAAGCTCCATCAAGTTAAGCTATGTAGTTTATTTTAACTCCAAAAGCATCCAGGACATTGCCTTACTGCCAGTCAGGCATCCATAGCCCTGATGAGGTTGTCGATGTGATTCTCCCGAACATTGCTCTACTATCGGTTGGGTGTCCATAGCCCCGGTAGAGTTGCTCATATACCCCTGAAAAGCTGATTTTCTCTTCTTTTGATTTTCAATATTTTTCTTTCTTTATTTTGTTTCTTTTCTCTTTTCAGTTCTTTTATTTCAACTTGCAAGCAATGAATCTAGAACTCAGGGCTGAGAATCACAGTGGCACTGGAGTAGAATTTTAGATTTTTCACTTAACTAGACTTCACAAAGGACCTACAGTGACCGTCAGATCCTTAAAATATGTGAGAGATATAAGATTCCAGAATAATCTAGAATCAAACCAACCAATGACTTATCCACTTTGAATAAAACATCTAGATCACTTGATACTAATAGAAGATCCTCACCATCCACTCTAAATACTTGATTAGAGTTTGACAAATAAATACATAGAACAATCGCAGGTGATAAGAATGGTTGATGTGTGCACAGATGTGCCAATCCAAAAGTAGAGGGACCCCAAGTAAAGAAGCAACAAAGCGAGAGCAAACAAAAGCAAACAAAAGAAAATGAAAAGCAAAGCAAGCACCTAAACTAACCAAAGTGGGACAATGGGAGAAAACAACGAAGAAACTACTCTAAAGCAAGCAACCTACAAAAAACCAACTAACCCAAGGAAAGTAGGAAAGCAGAGAATTTACACAAAACCTACACTACTCAAAATGAGCTATGTACAAAGATATTTATAAAGAACTACGTTCTAGTAAGGAAGCCGACACTCACACCCATTGGATTTTGCACAGCGTGCACAAGCAGATGAGAAATTGTTATAGTTCTCAACCATTAAGATTTATCCTTATATTCAAAGGGAATAAATTCAATATGGCACCATTCAAATTTAGTCACCCGATCAGGGAAAATCAGCAATTGAGGAGGCTCATTAAACCGATGATTAATCCATAAACACGTCCATTTTTCCTCATTCCCATAATCAAAATGATAAGTGCAGCTATGAAAACTATTAGGAGAAAGGAAGGATAGAACCTAGATTTCATCACATGGAGGTGGAAACATTTGACAATCGAGAGCGAGCACCGCATCGTCAGTCTTTGCATCAGCAACCTTAGATGGGCATGGTGGAGGGTGCAACATTTCAGGAATCAAGTCTACATAAGGTAGGGAGAATGGGGCAGCAAACACTTCTTCCATGTCTTATGTGGGATCAACAATCCCCCTTGGCAGTTCTTCAAAAAGAAGTACTTCATCTTGTTGATCTTATGCAAACTGAGCATCCACATGATTATTGTCCTTGAAAGGAAACACATTGTCCCACTTCCTATCCCAAGTGTTGAACTTATCTTCATGATGCTCAGTGTCATGGGATGATGACATGTGAAAATCTGTCCTATTGCAGCCATCTGAATATGAAGGAGGATCAATAACAATCATAGCGGAAGGACTCCAAGTTGCATCTTGTAGTCGACTGGGTGCTTCATCTCTATTGGTAGCTATCTTAGCACCCCCGCCTTTATATTCTTCTCTCTGTTGTTCATGCATCTCATCATGACGTTCACTTGTTTCCCTTGTTCACTATCACTATAAATGGAGAAGGAACCCCTCTCCCAATTTGGAAACTCTAGTGCATCACCGTTCGAAGGTTCAAGGGGTATGTCTTCATCACTACCATCTTTTGGGATGTGCTCTTTCTCGGCATGAGCATACCTCTGTAACACAACTCCCAATGGAAAGAAGTCATCAATTGATGGTACCTCATCAAGGGGACCAAAATCCACTATGCAATCTCCCTCCAAGGAATCATCATAAAGACTATCGTCCATGGTGCACAAATGCTCTTGAAGAGGGAGAAATTTTTGATGACTGGTGGACAACATTCCAGTTTGATCTACTTCATCACTTGAAAGCTTGAGATTGTATTGTTGTCCTTCTACTATTCCTGTCCCAACATCGTCTTGAGGACTACCTTCAGCTAGGTTATCACTTGGCTTGGGCTCTTGATCCTCATGTTCCATCCTTGAGGCAATTGCAGGAAGTGGTGCACTTGGCTACCTCGATTGTTCTTTGACTTGCTTGATGGCTTCTTGGCACAGTCCGCATGTGAACTCTGAGTGTGATGAATTATGAATTTTGCACCAATTCAGTAGAAGTAGCACTTCCAAATCCACTTGGTATTTTAGCTCTGACCAATCCTTTACTAATCTGGAGATGAGTTGGTGATATATTTCCACTACTGGGTCCTCATCATCACTTGCAAAAGAAGCTTGATGGTAGACGACTGTAGTGAGTGGTTGTTCCCAATCCTCTAAATCTACATTTTCAGATGCTTGGTCACTATCATTGATGAAGGAGAGGTCTTTCAGTCTAATTTTAGTTATGCTTTCATCATCATTTTCTACTGTCCTAAGGCTGTCAACTTCTTCTTCTTGTTGATTTTCAACATCTTCATTGGCTGCCCTAGCATACACTGTTGCAAACTTGATTGACCCATCCTTAACTGTCAATTGCTCCTCTTCCTAAGTGGAGGACTGCCCTTTACTGATGAAGGAGAGGCTTTTCAACTCCATTCCTAGTGAACCTTCACCAAATCTTTCTGCTATCCCCGGGAAATCAGCTTCTTCTTCTTGATTTTTAGCTTCAGTGTTTGTTGTCCTAGCACTAGTTTGTGGTGGATTTCCTAGTTTATCTTGAAGGTTTTTTCCTCCAACTGCTGATAGCTTTTCTACCATATGGGATGAATCATTCTCCTTGACAGTTGGCTGCTCCAACTTGTTCAAATTGCCTTTGACTTGGGTGATGATGCTTGCACACGACGAACAAGTAAATTCAGAATGTGGTGCATTGTGAAATCTGCACCAGCTTGACATTAGTACTTTCTCCAATCTTGGTCCGTATTTTCTGCCCAAACATTCTTGGATCAACTCTTCAAATGCCTTGGCTGCCATGGTTGTCAATTCTTCCTCTGGGTTTGCAAGGGCTAAAGGCTGATATATTTCCCAAAAGGGAATCTCTCCTTGCAAGACTCTTTCAATTCTGCTCAAGAAGGTTAGATACTCCAATTCATTGTGCCTGCAAGTGCAATGGATCCTACACTTATCCGCCATTGAAAATTTCTGCAATGGTCTCTTCAATTTCCTATTTAAATCTGCATGTAGCTGAGCAATGCTGATTTGTACATGCTGCTCCATTTTGACTCAGCTTCTTTTGCCTTCAAAATTTTATGATTTTATGATTCAGCATTAAAAAAGACCACTCTATCTTAGATTTCTTTTTTGAAAGTGCTCTTATCGATTTCCAACCTTCAGCTTTGTAGCCACAACATGTCAGCCCTCCTTCTAGTGCCAGTTCTATTGATGGTGTTTTTATGCACTTCTCAACACAGGTAATACGTAAGTGTATCACCTCTCTTGAAAGACAATTTTCCACAATCAGATTGTAGAACACTATCCCAAGGTCTCTCAGATGTTAGGTCTTGACAGTTCTTGGAATATCTCAGTTGATTTATGTGATTTTCTGGAATCACAAGGCGGACTTACGGATGAGTTACAAAGCGGGGAAAGTTGGATCAACAAATGGAGTTTTTAAGATGAGAGTTCTTTTGAGCGTTTGCTATAGGTTCAAATAGCAGTCTTGAACTACATTTTATCATTGGATTTACCTTTATAATGTGCAATGAACCTTGTATAAGGTTACTTATTAAACAAAAAAAAACGGGCAGGGAAAAGAAAAGGTTCCTGGATCTGAAACTACGAATGAATAGTCATCATGGAGGCTGCTACAGTAGACAAACTCCCTAAACTGGGTTTTGTTTGGCCAAGAGGATCCTATAGTTACACAAAACCAATGCAATCTTCTAAGGACTAAAAATTTTCAGTTTCCATACACACATCATGAACATGCAAGTGAACTAGGTTGCAGCAATCAAATAAAGAAGCCCAGGCTAACTTTACACAGCAGCTTGTCATCAACAAATGCCAAAAGTATGGGTTGGAAATTCATCAAATACTGAAACAACAATCACCATTACCACTTCCATTCAAGAAACTACAAATAAAACTAACTTGGAAGGTAGAACCATGCACACATAATGAGAAAACTCAAAAGTAACACCCATAGATCATGCAATGTTGCTTTCTATTGCTGCAAAATATTTTTACAACAGCTCTCTAACCTCCTACAAATGAGGGGGAGACCCCTATTTATAGTTTTTCAAATCCCAAATAAATGGTTAGGATTGAGTTACATTGTGTGGCTCAGATTCAATTACATTAGGGCTTCACTTACCCCATAATATTCAACAATTTAAAATACATTTTTGTCTTTTACCTATTATGTCTTGTAGTGGCCAATCACTATAGCAGTTTTGTCTTCTACCTAATTTCCCTTTTACTATAGCTGAAATTGACTAAAAGCTACCTTCTTCCCGATGGAATTTTAGCATTCCTCATTGGATAAAATGGTTCTATCGATGGACCCATGGTAGGTTTCTTGAAACCGGACATGAGAGGCTGAAATGTTGTTTTAGGAATGTTGATTTGAATACGGCGAACAAAATATGGAACTCTGGATGGTTTCTCCCAATTGCAAATTTGAAATTTGAAAGTCTAAGGGAGAATAAGATCCCATTTTAGCATCTGGGTCGAAGTCCATTTTTGATTTGGAGGTGTGCTTGTACGTTCCGGAGACATCAGCCTGAAATGTTGTTCTGGAAATGTTGTTTGAAACGGTCGATGGAGCACGAAACTCGGGATGGCATTTCCTAGCTATAATTTTGGAATTTGAAAGTTCCATGTAGGATAGTACCCCATTTTAGAATCTGGGTTGAAGTCCGTTTTTGATTTGGAGGTGCGCTTATACGTTCTGGAGACATGAGCTCGGAATGCTATTTAAAACGGCCGACGAAGCACATAACTCTGGATGGTATTTCCCAACTGCAATTTTAGAATTTGAAAGTTCCAGGGAGGATAAGATCCCATTTTAGCATCTGGGTCGAAGTCTTTTTTTGATTTGGAGGTGCGCTTATACGTTCCGGAGACATGAGCCTGGAATGTTGTTATGGAAATGTTGTTTGAAACGACCGATGGAGCATGGAACTCCAGATGGTATTTCCCAACTGCAATTTTGGAATTTGAAAGCTCCAGGGAGGATAAGACCCCATTTTAGCATCTAGATGAAGTCTGTTTTTGATTTGGAGGTGCGCTTGTATGTTCTAGAGACATGAGCCCGGAATGTTGTTATGGAAATGTTGTTTGAAACAGCCGACAGAGTACGAAACTCTGGATGGTATTTCCTGGCTGAAATTTTGGAATTTGAAAGTTCCAAGGAGGATAAGACCCCATTTTAGCATTCTATGTTAAAGTCTGTTTTTGATTTGGAGGTGCACTTGTATGTTCCAGAGACATGAGCCCGAAATGTTGTTTCAAACAGCCGACAAAGCACGGAACTCCGGATGGTATTTCCTAGCTGCAATTTTAGAATTAGAAAGTTCTAGGAAGGATAAGACCCCATTTTAGCATCTGGGTCAAATTCCATTTTTTATTTGGAGGTGCGCTTGTACATTCCGGAGACATGAGCCCGAAATGTTGTTTAAAACGGCCGACGGAGTATGAAACTCCAAAAGTCAAGTTCCAGAGTTCGGGAAGATGGTTAGGTTTGGCCGTTCGAAACAGCGAAACTGGAATGGAAACCCAAGAGGGGAATTTCAGAGGGTCGAGCCTGAAAGGCGCCATAGACATCAAAAAGGCTGACAGACAAGGGGAACCCGAAATGGCTAAGATTTAGCATTTTTCCAAGGGGAAAAAATTGGTCAACCTAAAATGTGACTTTTGAGAACATGTTGACCAATTAGGACACCAAAATGAGAGGCACAAAAAAATGAGGCGGGAGCAAAGTAGCCCACCGGGAGCAAAAAAAGAGGGTCCTTGCCAACGATGGGGCATGTGTGCAAAATATGCGCAACACGTACTAGTGTCTTGAGTGTCGGTGGGGTCATATGAACAAGTAGCCCCACAAGATTGACACACATGTGTTTGAAGGCCACCACTCGAAGACTCCCCTAGATGGCATTGTAGAATAGGGCTAGTATGATGGATGACACTCTGGGTCAAAGTGTTGATTGTCTGTAATGTCTCTACGTGAGCATTTTCCTTCGTGATAGAAGGCATCACAATGTGCTCATGAGGTGGCCTAGCGAGAGCTTTTCTACCTTGTAATATAGGATCCGGTTGTGCACTAGGCCTATCTTGAGCTGACCCCCCACCTCTCCCCTGGAAATCCCTCATATCAAAATAATTTGGGATTTTTTTCAATATGAACTCACTGTATAGTTTCCTAAGAAAATATTGTGGGACCTCACAATTTTTGCACGGTGGGTAATCAAAGACCATGTACCACCTATCGTAAAAATGGTCCCTAATTTTTTGGTGGTGGCACCAATGGATAGGAAACCTCTTCGCATTGAGGGTAAGATTTTGATTTGTGTGTGGGTCAGTGAATAATGAGCACAAATCACCTTTTATAATTTTTAAATCCTTCACATCCTTGTATGATAGTTTATTTGCATAATAATCCCTAGCCACATGCCTCCTATCTTGCCATCCAGTTATTTGTTTGTTAATTGAATCTAAATGTTTTAACATATCTTTTAATGAATTTTCTAGGGTCATTCTTTTTGTGGTTAAACCATTTGGATCACTCAACCTATTGATCACATCCTCAATTCTCTTTTTGTTGTTCTCAATTTCACTCATTAAATTTTGTTGAGTGTTAGGAGGGGGTTGAGTGATTGGTGGAGGAGGTTGATGTTATGGTTGATTTTGATCTTGAGGATTTGGTTGATCTTCCTATTGAGGATTTTGAGGATTTGCAGGTTGATTTGCATCTCCTAAAAATTTAAACAAATAGATATCAAATTCAACCTAAAACTAACTAATTCAAAATAAAAACCATAGAATCCTTTCCTCTCACAGCTCCTTCTCGTCATGGCACAATTTTTATAAAGAACTAGGGATTGTTGGCAAACAAATTTGTTGAAATTCTCCTCCTAGAATGCAAGCGCAAAATTGTGGTGGTTTTGGTCGCAGCTACAAAAAAAACCAGTCGAAATCCTAATGAGAGTTTGCATTTTTTTTTTGCTTTTAACAATCAATAACTAGAGCACTTTATAATGCGCTCACTTTATTGGTTTGTAGTTGTCAAGCCTCAGGCTTGGCATAACAAGCCCTAATGCGAGCATGTTATAACATTCTCACATTATGGTTTTTTTTTTTTTTAATTAGGAGGTGTCCACAAAATTGCTACCCATTTCCATGCACCCACCCAAAGATGAGTTGGAACTTGGAAACTCATATTATCAAAGATTGAAAATAAAAAATCAAGTCAGAGTATCACCTTTTCTAGCAACTTCCACTCTTCAGGTGGTGGAATTTCCATTTGTTCTAACTAATGTTGTTTGACTTGAATTTTTGTTAACATTTCATGATTGTAATTGGAAGTGGAACCTGTCTTGAATTCTTCAGTCAATTTTGCATCCAAGGTTATCATTGTTCTGATGGAATCCAAATAGTTCAGATTTGGGTTCTGAGGAAACTGGTCCAAATCAATCTTCCTTGCACCTTCCATCTTCTTTCTGAAACCATCCTTTCCAATGAATCTCTCATTTGTGTCAAAAGCCTCTGGAAAACCAAGCTCTATGAAGTTCATTACCTTTTCATCCACCACCTTTATCCTGTCTACAACCAAATGCAAATATTCCTTTGTTACACGCATTCTCGATCAATTTTCAATCATAGATGACAACTTCATTAAGGTTTCAATCTGATTATTAATCCCTTTTGATTTCAAATCATTGCCACTAGCTTTGTAGACTGTTTGTAGAACTTGATTTGCAAATTTCTCTAATCCCAACACGTTTTTGTTGTCCACTAAATATTTGTTGAGCTTCTTATAATGTTGTCTGATAGCATCAATCAATTGAAACATGTCACACAAATGATACAACATTTGCATTATCTCATCCTAGATCTTTTGTTTCATATGCCTCAGTGTATCTCTACAAAATGTAGATAACTTATTTTGAGAAGACTTAATTTCTTCTTTTTCTTCCGTTAGCTTTGTCTCCAATATTTCATTTGTTTTTCTTTGTTTCTCCAATTTTTGTTCCCACTATGCATTTCCATTTGCAATGCTTAGTCTTAATTTTTCTGAAGTGTATTTTTCCTCATCATATTTCTTGTTGCTCTCATCTAGCTCTGTCTCCAATCTTTCATTTGTTTTTCTTTGTTTCTCCAATTTTTGTTCCCACTGTGAATTTCCATTCGCAATCCTTAGTCTTAATTTTTCTGAAGTGGATTTTTCCTCATCATATTTCTTGTTGCTTTCATCCAACCTTCACTTCAGGTCATTCACTTCTCTCTCATTTGGTTTATCCTCTTTTCTTGTTGATGTAGAGGAAAATTTTATTATTCTTTTTCCTAATTCATTGCTTTTGTTATCTGTTGCTTCCCTTTTTTTTTTCTCACTTGTTAGGTCTTCCTGTAACTTTTCTATTTGGGTCTGCAACCTTTTCTTCTCTCTATCTTGCTTTAGCAATGATGTGTACACTAATTCATTATTCTTCTTTAATACATTAATTTTTTCAGTATTTTTTAGGCCAAAAAAATCCAATTGAAAACTAGTTACCTAGTATTCAGATTGATCCATCTGATTTTTTGGTTTATTTTGAATTGTGGGAACAATAATTGTGTACTCTATAATTTCTTTATTTGTGTCAAATGTGGTTAATACCATGGTTTTTGTAGGCTCTGAAGTTATAGCAGGCGTACTCTCCATTAGTTGCTTCTTTTCTTTTTTATTCAAGTCTGATTTCTTTTTAAACTCTTCAATGAAATCATAACCTGGGGAGGTGGGAACAATGGAACGCTTGAATGGCGAAGGAATAGGATTACTTGTAGTTGGTAATGATGTCATAACCACACTAACCAAAATTGGGGGAGTTCCTAGAAATAACTCCTTTGTGGTGGATCCACTGATAGTGTGACTTGGACCTGTCAAAATCCTTTGCCTATTTTGATTGCCTTGATCACCTGGTGTTTCTGTGGTATCTTATATTATTTTCCTCTTGTGTGTAATTTTTTGTTGTAGCACATGTTAACCACTACTGGTACTACTACCCATACCATTGCCACCAATGGCACTACCAACTGCACTAAGCTGTCCACCAAGGGCATGTCCTAGTTGTGATTGTATCTAACCATGAGGATAAGGATTATAAGCTCTAACAAATTGACTTGTATGCCCTTGGTCTACTTTTTCACCTCTGATCCCAAGGCTAGATTTATCAACTAGTTTTCTATGCTCAACATTTGTTACCATCCAAATGCCTTGTCTTTTGGAGTCTTTGGACCCAAAGGGCCACCTTCATAACCAATTTTTTCAAGTATGATTGCTCCTGAAGTATATGCATAAGCATATGCTTCTTTTGTGGCCTCACTTAAACTAGGTTTTTAATTGGCATGGCTTTGTTATTTTTCTTCACTATCATCATTAGATTCTTCATCACTTGCTTTTTTTTCACGTTCATCAGGATGCTCTATATTCCACAATTTTCTAAACTCTTTATCTTCTTTGTTAGCTCCATACTCTGCAAGAGATCTTGGATCACCTAGGTCCTTCCTCATAGACCAAAAGGAAGTAATTTTTATCATGACTAGTTTTCATTTGTAACTTTCTTCTCTAGAGAGCCTAGAATTTTTACTCTACTAGATGGTTTATCACTTTTTTCATAAAAAATGTTGTATGTCCTAACTATCTTTCGGTACAATGCAATAATTTCTGCTGAAAATTGTTCAAAAGTAATACCATTCTTAGCAACACTTTTCTCCATTTCTATTTTGACCTCATCCCAAGAATCCTTGTTTCTCAATTTTTCAAGCAAGGGTTTACTTTGATGTTGAATTCTACTTGCAGCATTCCTTTTTGCCACAATAATTGATTTAATGATGTCACATGGATCATACTGCCAGTGACAGATAACATCAAAGTAAAAAAAAATCAAAATATTATGTGCCACACTAAATTATTTTCTCTCGAATGTGAATCCTCCAAATGAAAAAGGTAAAGAAGGAAATAAGGTCTTCTTTTGCTGATTGAGAAAGTGTAGTTCATCAACACTTTGCACCTGTCTTACATATTCCAATACAAAAACCCTTTTTTGTCACATGTATTGGAAGTTTGTATGGTTGTACTCTCAATCCATAAAATCTTAGAACAATATATTCTTCCATTAAGTACCAATCAGCCAATTGTATTTATTTTCCTAGTTGCATGTAGTTTCTACATGACATAGGAAATCTAGGCATTGGAGTATTTGTAATTGCTTGATGCGATGGAGCCAAAAATTAGTCTACAAAATTACTATAGTTCCTTCGTGAATCATGCATCCTTATCTTAGTGGTTCATTCATATACTAGAGCCATTTTATTTTCCTTTTCATTACTATAGGGCCGAATTTGAAGCTTGTTGGTAAAAATATTCCACTAAATTTGAATAGAAAAAGATAGCACAAGTAGGTTGTGAACCTAAATGTCTTGGTGGAACCTGCTTTGATCATTTATAATTGTTTATGCATGGATTCTACAATGTGTTGAATATAATTATATTTGACATGTTCATCACCATAATGGATATTATATACCATTTCAAGGAGTCTTGCACCCACTTCCAAATTTCTATCCAAACCGAGGCAAAATGCTAGCATGGAAATAGTATCCTGAACCCATGGTTTAAAAATATCCAAATTATAATGAGGCTTATGATCACCTTTCAATTTTATTTTATCCTTAACTATTTTATTTAAGAAATTATTTTTCTACCTTTCTTCCACTACTTCATAATCACTAGCAAGCTTTTCTAGGTCAATGTGGTCGTTTCCAAATTCTTCAGTTGTAAACCTCAACAATTTTCCGAGTTCTTCTACATTAATGGATACAAATTCTACTTGGTTATCTTTATTGACAATTTCTCTTTTCTTATCATCATAATTTTTGACATAGACCATGATAAATTTTGGGCAAGGGAAGCCTTCATGTAGCATAATGCACCCTAATCTAGTTACCCATAGTGCACTGACACTATTAGCTTGTGTTTGATTTGTAGCCTTATTTTGAGATGAAAATCTAAGTTCTGAGGTATGCCTACCATAGATTTCAAGATCCTAAATATCATGGTACCCATCAGTGAAACCTGGGGTTTTAAGCAATTCTACATAATGTATTTTTTTATCGGACATTGCTCTAGTGGTACTGGTTGTAGACATGTTTATACAAAATTGAAGTTGTGAAATTTAAATTCCCTAATACTTATTAGTCCTCCTTAATTTTCATGAATTCTGAAGTCTCTAAACCCAAACTTCAAACTTTGACAAAATAAGATTTTCAGAAATGTCAAATGATGAAGCGTAGCACAAGAATTCTTTCACTTACCCAGATTATGAGTCTTGTCTCTTGAAAACTGGAATGGCATTGTTGGAAGTGGAACTGTGGAATCTAAAATAAGGTGGTGCACTGCAATGAGCAATATGAAGAGTGAAGAGTAAGACTTTAAAAATCAATGTACAATTTTAAAGTGTAAAGTGCTTTAAATTCTTTTTCTCTCGTAATTGGAACATTAAAGTGAATGACACATCTTAGGTCTATAAGACTACAAGTTGCAAATTCTTAACCATTGATCTTTCTAGATCTAACGGTTATAGGGTGATTCTGGAGGTTTATGTTGGGAAGCCCATCGCTCTGTGCATTTCATTACAAAATGCATTTACAACCATACATCAAATGTTCATCCAACGGTTAAAACTTGAGTAATTTATGATATTAACTTAAAAAAATAAACATGACACATGTGTTTTAAAGTTGTTTAAAAATTTTGTGCACTAGGATTGGCATCAAGGCCAAGGAGCCGGTAAATTAATGTTGCAAAGGACTTGAAAAAATCTCACTGTGTGCTGACCCTCTCACTTAAAAAAATCAGTAATCACCTAACAGTTGACACTTAGCAGTACAAAGTGCTTTAAATTCTTTATTTTTCAAAATTCAAACATTAAAGTGAATGAGACGTCTTAGGTCTAGAAGTCGAAAATTCTTAATCTTAATTGTTGATCTCTCTAAATCTAACAGTTATAAGTTGATTCCAGACATTTAAGTTGGCAAGCCCATCGCTCTGTGCATTTCATTACGAAATGCAACTACAACCATACATCAAATGTTTATCCAACGGTTGAAACTTGAGTATTTTATGATATTAACTTAAAAAAATAAACATGACACATGAGTTTCAAAGTTGTTTTAAACTTTTGTGCACTAGGATATGCATCAAGGCCAAGGGGCCGGTAAATTAGCATTGCAAAAAAATTGAAAAAATCTCACCGTGTGCTAACCCTCTCACTTAAAAAAATTAGTAATCACTTGATAGTTGACACTTAGCAGTACAAAGTGCTTTAAATTCTTTGTTTTTTGAAATTCAAACATTAAAGTGAATGAAACGTCTTAGGTCTAGAAGTTGCAAATTATTAATCTTAACCGTTGATATTTCTAAATCTAATGGTTATAGGTTGATTCTGAACGTTTAAGTTGGAAAGCCCATCACTCTGTGCATTTCATTACAGAATGCAATTACAATCATACATCAAATGTTCATCCAACGGTTGAAACTTGAGTAATTTATGATATTAACTTTAAAAAAATGAACATGACACATGTGTTTTAAAGTTGTTTTAATATTTTGCGCACTAGGATTGGCATCAAGGCCAAGCAGCTGGTAAATTAACATTGCAAAGGACTTGAAAAAATTTCATTGTGTGCTGACCCTCTCACTTAAAAAAATTAGTAATCACTTGATAGTTGACACTTAGTAGTACAAAGTGCTTTAAATGCTTTGTTTTTCGAAATTTGAACATTAAAGTGAATGAAACTTCTTAGGTCTAGAAGTTGCAAATTCTTAATATTAACCATTGATCTTTCTAAATCTAACAATTATAGGTTGATTTCAGACATTTAAGTTGGCAAGCCCATTTCTCTATGCATTTCATTACGGAATGCAACTACAACCATACATCAAAGGTTCATCCAACAATTGAAACTTGAGTAATTTATGATATTAACTTAAAAAAATAAACATGACACATGTGTTTTAAAGTTGTTCTAAACTTTTGTGTGACAAGATCCATATTAGTCAATAGTATTAGTCAATACCATAGGCATCGGCCTGACAAAAATCAATAGTATTAGTCAATACCATAGGCATCAGCCTAACAATTCTTTATCAAGGGAGCCCCCATCACAACCCATTGATGGCCCAAAGGCGAAGACTCATAAGGTGCACTCCCCGATATACTGATAGAGTCAACAAAATTAAGCACATCACTATAACACATAAACATCAGTGGAACGAATGATTGCATTCCCCCGATGGCTTGATATAACCATGAATTATCAAGTGCATATTGCATAAAGTATATTAACTTAAAAAATAAACATTAATTACTTGATAGCTGACAGTTGACACTTAATAGTACAAAGTGCTTTAAATGCTTTGTTTCTCAAAATTGGAACATTAAAGTGAATGAAATGTTTTAGGTCTACAATTTACAAATTCTTAATCTTAATCATTGATCTTTCTAAATCTAATAGTTATAGGGTGATTTCGGAGGTTTAAGTTGGCAAGCCCATCGCTCTGTGCATTTCATTACGGAATGCAACTACAACCATACATCAAATTTTCATCCAATGGTTGAAACTTGAGTAATTTATGATATTAACTTTAAAATATAAACTTTACACATTTTTTTTAAAGTTGTTTTAAACTTTTTCATGCTAGGTTTGGCATCAAGGCGAAGGGGCCGGTAACTTAACATTGCAAAGGACTTATTAAAGCATACATATTACATAGTCCAAATCATAGAAATTTGTGTGAAAAGATCCATATTGTAGCCTACATAATTTCATTGCATCCATAAATAGATTTGAAAACCCGTACTCATAGTCCTTCCCCCACTCCTAACAAAAATCAATAGTCAATACCATAGGCATCAACCTAACAATGCTTTATCAGTGGAACCCCCATCACAGCCTCGTCGATGGCCTGAAGGGGAAGACTCATAAGGTGTGCTCCTCAATATACTGATAGATTCAACAAAAGTAAGCACATCATTGTAACACATAAATAGCAGTGGAATGAAGGATTGCATTCCCCTGATGGCTCGATATAACCATGAATTATCAAGTGGATATTGCATAAAGTACTTAGTATATTACTTCATTTTTCAAAAGAAAAATACTAATTTGAATATATTTACATAAAGTATATATTATGAACTCAGAAAACAACTCTTTACTCTAAGTGTAAATGAATAATGAAGAATAACACAACACAACCATTTATTTTATTGCAACTGAATTTCAATGTCATATTATTACATATGTTTTTACAGATGAGTAGTTTTAGATTAGGAATGCTCTTTTTTTGTATAAATAACATATGTCAGTGTGTCACTTTATTACTACTACTTTACATAGAAAAAATTTAATAATTTATTCCAAGTTGTCTCTCATTACAATCATTAATGGATTACAAATTGATTCCAAGCTTTTGCTGCTGAAAACTTACTACAAGTGTAACTCTAAAAATAAATGCATGATTCCAAGCTTATGTTGATGGATTTTCCAACCATGTTGGGGAAAGGGGGTTCTAATCAATCCTAGGGAAATGGGAGCCGTGAAGATAAAAAATTTACTTACCCCCCTTCAAGAATCAGATTCATACAGAAGATGTAATACAAATGTCTCTTTGAAAATAAATGCATGGGGCTTTCCTGGCCAACCATGTTGGGGAAATGGGAGCTGTTAAAATACAAGAGGAGAAGTAAATTTCTCCCATCTTTTGCATGTAGCTTCCATGCACTGCTATAGAACTTACCTCCATCAGAGCTCCTCATCCTGGTTCAAAACCTGATTGAGAAGTCAAGTTAACCAAATCAACTTCTTTCCAATTCCACCCATTCTGAGCTTGAAGGAAATTTGTCTTTTACTGATTACTCTATAACTACATAACTGTAGGCAGGATAATTTATAGTATCCCCAATACTGCATCATCTTCTTCGTGAATCCTTATTAACCCTAGAAAATAAAAACCCTTATGGCACAATCCACTATTCACTTAATCACTATCCATATTTATGGGCCACCACTGCCACTACCAGCCTATATAATTAAAATGTTTAATTTGATTGACATGTGGCTACATGAAATTTGTACCTCAAGCTGACAAGCTATCAAAATCATCGATTCACCAGTGCCACTCAAACAGGGATAACTTTAAGAAACTCCTCCCTCAACAAAGGTGTAAATTCTTGGAGAATCTTTCCTTTAATTTGAAAAAATTATTAATTTTCCCTAGTGAATCTTATGCACATTATTCAAAAATTTGTAAAATCTTGGCGAATCTTAATGAATAATTGGTAAAAAAAAAAATCACACTGGCGAATCCTAGTGAATAATCAATAAAAAGATTAATTTCAATGGCGAATCTCTCCTTTAAAAATTTGCATAGTTGGTCGGTGCAGTTCTCCCAATTTTTTTTGTTCTTTTTAATATTGAAGTAGGGGCTCGAGGGTGGCAGCACCCCTTGTGGGGGTCGAGGGGGCAACACCCCCTCATGGGGTCCAGGGACTGCGGCCCCGGCACACTCCTGTCGCAATACAGGCAGGGTCAATGGGTAGAACCCCTCACCACCAAGCGTAAATTCACTATTGAAACTACATTGGAGCAAACACAGATGAAGTATTTTTTAAAAAATTCACTTGAAAATTAAGACTAAATGAAACTTGAAATTTTACCATCGATTAGATTTTAAATTAGACAACTGCAAGTTTATCTCATGAGTGAATATCGGCATGAGTGAACATCATCGGTCGGACACTTAGGGATGTTATGTTGATACAATGATTTTATATGCACTTAGTGAATTTCATGACTTAATGAATTTTGTGACTTAATGAATTATGTGACTTAGTGAATTCCATGACTTTATTTGCACGTGCCTTTTAAAAAGGTTGTTGAGTCTCGAAATTTGTTTTGGGCCACATGATCAAATCTAATCATGTGGCCCAAAACAAATTTTGGGCCTCAACAACCTTTTTAAAAGGCATGTGCAAATAAAGTCACAAAATTCACTTGCCGCCATTCAATTAAAAAGATGATGGATGGCAATAAATAATAAACCTATTCAAGGCTAAAATATCCCTAAAATGAAATGGTAAACTATTATTAGTGGCGATATTTCCCAAAAATTAATTATAAGAATATAAAAATACTGGTGAATCTAAGTAATATTTGTATTTATAGTATAAACTATTGGCAAATCTGTTATGATGATGCGTCGTTTAAAAAATAATGCATTGGTGAATTAATCGAGACAATTTTTTTTTTTTGTAAAAACTTGGCGATTCGGCATCCTTTCTAGCTTGTATTATTCACCATTTTTGGAGGTCCCAATTTTAAATATTCACCACTAAAGTTTTCCCTACACTCAAAGTTCAAACGATATGAAATAATTACAAATCTTGTTCCATTAAAGCTATGAGCTATCCAAGAAATTTCTTCGGATGTTCATATCACATATGGAATTAATCATTGTCACTGCTAACACTAGCATTAGTAGTACGCCAACCGCGCTTTCTTCAAAAATATTGAGAATTTCAATTAAATGAAATGTACAACGTCGAGGCATTGAAAAGACTAAATAAGTGATGAGCCATGGGCCTTTATGAGTGATGTACTTCCAGAATGCAACCTTTTTTTCTTGTTGGTGTACAGATTTGTCACTTTAACCATGAAACTAGATGCAAAATATTTTAAAACAAATGACACAAAGTCCATTTTTCTCACAATCAGTAAAGAAAAGCGATAGTTTCTCTTTTAACGGAGATGAAAAAATAGGCATTCTAACCTAACAGATAAAAAATGAACAATTATCATGAAGAAATACAATTCATTCATAAATAAAAGGAAGCATTAATAAATACATAGATTTAGAAATATATTATTTTATCTCTCTAATGCCAAAAATGTGGTTTCATAGACCTGTCATCCCACAACCTATACAATCAAAATTCAAAAAGCGCTCAAAAGCTAAATTATCATTTCATGTCACAAACTCACAATTCACAAAAGGATTCATGCATGTTGTTAAACCACTGGAGGGACTGGTACTTTGTGCAGTTCCAACTGCATTTCCATAACTAAATTATGAAATTTAGTACGTTCTTCTTCTTCTACTAAAATGAAAATCACCTTATTGTACTCACCATAGCTAGTTTTCTCTTTCCACACTACTGAATGTAGATGGGAAATGATGTCGAGTTTCTCCTCCTCTGTCCAATTCAAAATTGGTTGCATGATGGCCACAATTTCATTTTCCCATACTCTGATATCAGTTGGAAGTACTATTTTGAGGAAACTCTGAGTCTGGAGTTCAAAATGTTGCCACCTTTCCTTGTATGCAGGCTCACTTAACTTTACCAAAAAGAAGTGACAATCTACTACTAAATCCGTTTCTCCAACCTCCTTATTTAAGATCTATCCTTTCAGAGGATTTAAAAGATTACATTAAACCTAAATTTGGTTTTTGAAAGTGTGAACCCCTAAACATGCAAATGCACAAGAGCAACAAAATACATTAAGGTTGTTAGATCAAATGCATGTAAGCAAGTATGAGAGATTCCCCATGAAATCCATCTATTCAAAACTAAAATTAGGAAAAAATGAAGAACACCAAAACAAGAAATTAAGCTAAATCCTAATTAAGCCAATAGATTAGTGATCCCATGGGGGAATTGGTGCCAATGAAGTGTTGCAATTGGCCCTTTCTCAATTCCTAAGTTGTAATGTTGAATGATTGAACAATGGTCAAATCTCCAAAGATATTTGAGCATAACCTTGTTGCAATTTATGAAAATGGTGAATGATTGAGTGCAATGGGAAAAATTAGCTCTCAATGTGAAGAGAGTAACTTTGCATGAGGATTGTGGATGAGAAATGAGGAGAGAAGCCTCCAATTTATAAATTTCAATTTGGATGAGAAAATGAGGTTTGAGAAATGTGGGACTAACTTTCAATCCAATGGCTGAATGCCACATGTCAAAATGTGAATGGTTAGTGGTTGTGCACATTTTGGCCAAAGTGTAATGCATAAATTTGAATTTGAAATTGTGAGATGACTTGTTGAAGAGGGAAGAGAAATGAAGTTAATGTCACTTGGCTCAAGGCTAAGGACATGTAAGAGGTCTTAAATGACTTGTTGGAAGGACTAAGTCCACTTGGCCTTTTTGAATTCAAAAGAGGGAATGTTCCCTGTTGATGTTGTGTGAGGGAAAATAGAGAATTAAATAAATCAAAGTAATTGATTTATTGTGCAACTTGCATTCTCTAGAGGATTTTAATGAGAGGGATTAACTTAATCATGGTTTTGATTAATTTAATGAAGAATTAGATGATGTGACATTTTAGACTTAAATTTATGAATTGATTTAAATCAAATTGAGAGGAAGGGATTAATTAAATAAATGATTTGATTTATTTAATTAAGGAGGAAATATTAGATTAAATCAAATAAGGTTTAATTTATTCAATTTAATGAGAGGATTTTAGAGAATTTAATCAAATAAAATGATTTATTTAATTAAACAGAGATGGTAGGGTTAATTAAATTAAATTGATTAATTTAATCACAGGGGGAGGAAGACTTAATTAAGTGAATAATGATTCATTAGATTAAGGGATAAAATTACAATGAAATGCTGAGACTGTGATTCTGGAGGAAATGATGTTAGTGATCGGGATCAAGCATGCCAAACAAAACTGTACATTTTTCATGTCTACATTTTGCCCCTCTTTGAAGCAATGTACTTGTTACATTGATTCAAAGAATAAACTGTTGTGATCAAAAGTTCAAAATTTCTCTTCTTTTTTTTTTAAATGCCCCACTGCTGCCCCAGCAAATGGATAATGCTGGATATTGCCCCCTCGAGAGATCAGATGAAAATTTTGATTTTTGGATGATCTCACGAAAAAAGATGACAAGGTGCTCAATAGGCCAAAAATGTCCCAGAATGCCTAAAAATAGGTTAAGATGCCAAAAAAAGATGTAACACGGCCCTTGGTTGGATGAAAATGGGATTGGGGGGCCAAAACCCTAGCCGAAAGGTCAAATTAGGTCAAAAACCCTAATTTTTAGGCTTAAATAGACCTCGAGGGGTCACTTTCAATACATTTGCAATCTTTAAACCTTCAAAAATTTGACACTTTGAGCTCTGAGACTTGGTCACGATGGCACAACGACAACTTCCTCTGCACATGTTGGAGCGGGTATGAGTATATCAGTGACCAGTTGCCGCAGGACCCGTGGTATGTACCCTTATCCGAATTTTATTTTCTCGTTATTCATGCGTTAATTAGGGCTTAGGTATGGTTTAGGTGGCACAGTGTGATATAGCATCGTGGAAAATGCAATTTCAGGGCCGCGCAGTCCTTTACAGGACTGCTTGTGTAAAGAGTGTCGTGCAGGCCAGTTTGGGTTTGAGGATTCTCGGCCACCAAACTCGGCCACTCACGTAAATACTGTTGCTCGAACTAGTTTGTCAGAATAGGGTGCAAATTCCACCGCACGACGTAGTTTGGAACATTACAAACTACGTCGCTTTTGAGACCAGTGTCGCTTTTGTTGTTTCAAAGGAGAAATATGCTACGGGTACCAGGTTTTCTTTAGGTAAACTGACGCAACTTCTTTCCTTGCACATGAGAGACACGAGGTCATTATTTCGAGGGAGCATCGGTGGCCAGTATTTGAGAGATTACACGATATGCATGTATTCCTTCAAGAGCAGCTTGGGATGCTTGGTTTATGGCACATTATGTACATCTGTCCTATTCGAGCACATCTGGGTATGATGCATGCTTTGGTCGAGCAATGGCACAACGAGACGTCATCCTTTCATCTTCCTACTAGTGAGGCCACCATTACTCTTGAGGATGTTTGGTGCATCCTACGGCTACCTATTCACGGAGCCTGAGTTATCTATGATTTGGAGGAGGGTAGGGATGCCTGCTTTGGTGTTATGGGTGTTGACGAGCTCATCCTTTGTGATGGTTAGATAGATTTGGAGAGGTATCGGGGTGTAGCCCCTACTTATAAACTGATTGTGTCCGCCATTATTTCTGGTCTTGTAGCTCCTGATCGCCATGGCTGATATTTCAATCCAGGTTGGGGGTTGGCATGGTAGTAGATGTGTGCTCGCTGAGTGTACTTTTCCTGGGGACCAGTATTGTTGGCCTCTTTGTACCAAGATTTTCATGAGTTTTCCTACTTGGATGGTCGGGGTCTTGGGGTTGGGTTGAATCTTCTACATATTTGGGCATGGGAGAAGATCCCAGTACTTTGCCCACTTCTGACACTAGTTGTTCTAGATATTGATGACCCTGTGGTGTGGCGGTACGGAAGGGTAGAGATTCATTTCACTCACATGGGTACATATGGTATAGCCCACTGGTGGTGGGTTATAGATGAGATGATAGTGTTTATCTGAAGGCCATGGATGGGTATAGGGCCATGGTATGATGATGCTCAATAGCTCTTCTTTTCTCACTAGGACAAATTTATGCAAGGCCGGGAGCACACTATGATAGAGAGGTATCTTCCTAACAGGGTAGCCAGATAGTTTGGTGAGGTGCAGGATATACCAGATGATCAGTATATGGCCCTCTTTTCCCACATGACAAAGGAGACAGCACGGGGGCAGTCGATTCCAGTAGAGGAGGCAGTTTCGTCCTTTAGACAATTAGTGGTGCGGTCATGGCCATATGATTAGGGGTCAGCAGATGCAGGGGTGCCTCCCGCGTACAAGGCATGGTTCAGACCTTTGTTCAGATTCACAATTCCTGGGATAGTGCTTCCACATCGGAGGCCTAGAGGCAGGTCAGTAGGCAGAGGTTAGGGAGCTGTACCACCTCCTCAGCAATCACCTCTGAGGGATCAGGCATAGAAGGTAGCAAGAAAAGATGGGCAGCCCCAGGTGGCAGCACAACACCAGCCAGTAGCTTAGCCAACAAGACAGCCAGATTCTTGGGATGCCTTGATTTAGTAGTTACAGGGCTAGGTACAGGTTTTGGCAGCTGAGCAGGATGAGGCCCGACAACAGGTTGCTACAGTCACAACTAAGAGAGATCAGGCACGATCCGAGAGGGATCAGGAGATAGGCCGACAGAGACAGTAAGAGAGCGTAGCCTCCACATTTTGGGGTCGATCAGTTGACATTCGAGAGTATAGAGATGTTATCAAAGAGGTTAAGTACTATCGGCAGCACTACTGACAGGTAGTGTCATCAGTAGACAAAGTGCTAGATTTCTCCTAGCAGATAGGGAGGCATTCGATAGAGGATCACGGTGAGAGACAGGTGGGGGAGGGCAATAGCCAATAGGGCTAGCCCCTTTGATCACAGACATTTTTGCAAATTTGATTTATGGGATGTACTATCTTAGCCTTATTGTACCATGTATTAGATGTACACTTGATCTGATGCGTACCATAATAGTGTATTTTTGATGATATATATATGAGATGATTCACCTTTTATGATATGTATGGTGCAAATGTGTGATATGCAGTTTTATTATGATGTTATGAGATGTTCCTATTCTTATGCTTATGCAATGTGATATATGTTTCTAATGGATGCATTTCTTTTTGTAAATTTTTCATGCTTTATGGATGTAATGTATGTTAATGATGGTGTAATGATATGCAAATGGAAATGGATGCAAATGATTATGTATGCATAATGATGTAATGATTTATTAAGATGCTTAGTATAACAAATTTATATTATTCCTCATAACTTAAGATAATGATATGATGCAATGTAATTTTGATGTTAATGATCTAGTGGATGTAGGATGTATGCATTGGTGATGTTTTGATTACTATTATGATACCATGTTAGTGTGGAAGGAAGATAGAAGAATTTTTAGAATTAATGAATTAGTTAGGATGGTGATGGTGTTTTGCATTGCTAGGAATTGGGATTTTCAAAGAGGTCAATTGCATTATGTTTGATAACACACATAGGTATGATGCATCAAGGTATAAAGGACCAGGATGGCGTTTGTATTTAGTGTGGTGGACTTTGACTTGACAAACAGATAGGAGTATTCTTGTTCACACTTAGCATACATACTTCGTTCAGGATATAGTTCAAACATTCTAAATATCTCAGGCCAAAACACAAGAAAGCAAGCTTTCATATGTGGTCAACAAGATACCTAAAACATCCTCCCTACAAACCAAACAAAACAGGCATGACTAAGTTATTTTACAAGTGTATCCAATAAGCATAGAAAATAAAAAGATAATGATCAGTGCCCCATTCCTTTCTCTCTAAACCCTGTTTTGTTTAGGCATCATTGAAAGGTCATTGGAATGAGCGCAAAATAAGATAAGTCAATAAAAGATTAAATAAAGCAAACCAAACAAGCTAATGTTCTTCATATCACTAGCCAGGACTAACTACTATGAGAGGTACCTGATGCTTATGTCCATCACAGGAAAGCTTCATCCTAGGACATGTTGTGATCAGGGTTTGGTGGGACTGATTTGGGTGATAAGCTACTGATACTCTGAGTTGACCAACTTCTTGATTCACTGATCTAGACTTTCAAGACTCTGATGATTAGAGTGTCACTTTGGAACCTACTAGACTTGCTTCTAATTGACTTACCAAAGGGTGAAGGAAACAATTGATTTTTATTATGAGTGATAAAATTTGCGAGTGAAACCGAGATGAAATTGATGCACCATTTTGGATTTTTAGATGTTTTGAGGTTGTTTTTGGTATTTTCAGATGTTTTACAAATGTTTTTGGTATTTTTGAGAGTTTTCAATGTTTTTGGTATTTTCAATATTTATGATGAAATAGACTAACTTAAAAAACCTATCCTAGGGGTCTCAGGAGTTGATCCATAGATTAGCCTTGCCTACGTTATACACACAGAGACCACATAGTTTGACTGATGACAAACTGACTTGATGATTAGATAGATGGGCAAGCAGATTGCCAATGCGACAGACACCTAAAGACTAACCTAAATGTCTCGAGGGATGATCAAAGATCAACCTTGCCTATGTTCAAGCTCAAAGAAAATGTAGTTCAACAAGGTGAAAGACTGACAAGACTAAATAATGATTTTTTTTGAAGATTTTATGATATTTTGACATGTTTTTTGAATTTTTGATGAATTTTCTGAATTGTTTTGAATTTTTGATGTTTCAAGAAGATTTCAAGAATATACACGAATTTGATCTGATGCTGATATAGGAACATGCCCCCAATGTGGTGCGATAGACTACTTCGATAAAGGCAGGACAAACTGACCTTAGAATATGTCAAGTAGTACTATAGTGGAATATGATATGGACACTAACTCAGGCTATGGTATGGATGCGAGCGGATGGGTGCATGGATGATTAATTAAATGTGATGGAATGGATGAGTGAGTCATGCAAATCCCAGTGGATAGAGGGTGCTTTATTTATGCTTGGTGCCTGTTTTCCAGGTTTTCACCAAGGTACTTGTCCAAAGCGCCACTAAAGTGGTTTTCACTAGAGGACAATTTTTTTCTTTACTATTTTCGATCATTTTTCTGATTTTTTGGATTTTTTGCATTTTTGCATTTTTTTGTTGTCACCAAGATGCCTATTTGCTAGGTTTTCATCAAGGTAACCCATTTTTCAGGACTTTTTCTAATTGTTTTTGTATTTTCTGTTTTCTATACCTTGCGAGTTCTTAGGCATAAAAATTTTTGAGATATCAACTGTCCATGGGCTCCTGCAGAGGTTCACCTTCTTGTGTCAATAACTGATATGCCCTTGATTTATAGCTTGTGGTGATGATGAAAGGTCCCAGCCAGTTGGGTTTAAACTTTCCTTTTGTATCTAGGTTGGACACATTCTTTTGGTTCTCTTTTAGCACAAGGTCACCAACTTGGAAGGTGTGTTGCCTGATCTTCTTGTTGTAGCTCCATTTTAGGCAATTTTGGTAGACCTGTAGATGATTTTGGGCATTTATGCATCATTCATCTACTAAGTCCAGCTCGTTTAGTCTTGTAACCCTGTATTCCTCATTTGTGATGAGGTTTTGCAATGATATCCTCAATGACAGAAGCTGGATCTTAATCGGAAGTATGGCTTCTGATTTGTAGACCAGGGAGAATGGGGTGGCACCTATTGGTGTACGGATGCTGGTGCGGTAGGCCCATAAGGCAGGGTTTAACTACAGATGCCAATCATGACCAAAGTCATTGACCATTTTCTTAAGGATCTTTATAATGGTTTTATTAGTAGCTTTTGCTTGGTCATTGCCTTGTGGGTAATATGGTGTGGAAAAGCAGTTTTGGATTTTGAATTTTTCACACAAATCACGGACATCCTGATTCTTGAAGGGTGTCCCATTATCAGAGATAATGGATTGAGGAACACCGTATAGGAAAATGAGGTAGTTCAGGATGAAATTGGATATTTTTTCACCCGTGATGTAGGTCATGTGAATTGCTTTGACCCACTTTGTGAAATATTCGATGGTGGTGATAATGAACTTATGGCCATTGGATGAGGTGGCTGAGATTTTACCTATGAGATCGATCCCCCATTAGGAAAAGGTCCAAGGTGTAACAATGGGATGTAATTCTTGAGCTGGTGCATGAATAAGATCTCCATGCTATTGGCATTGTAGACATCTTCTGACAAAGACATGTGCCTCTCTTTCCATTGTCGGCCAATAGTATCTGGTTCTTAGCAACTTCTTAGCCAGGGTCACACCACTTGAATGTGAACCAAAAGTGCCATTGTGTACCTCAGTTAGATCAGCCAAGGCCTCCTCAGAACGTAGCAGGGTTCCATTGATACTTCTACGAAAGAGGGTTTCTCCTAGGATGACAAATCGTAAGGACCTTTTGACAAAGGTTCACTTTAGGTTCGAGGTAATGTTAGCTAGGAGGATTCCTATCCTTAGGTAGGTGTAAATTTCATGGTACCAAAAATCACTAAGACTAATGAGTTCACACGCATATTATGATTTTGGTACCTCAAAATTTGGTATGAGAAGCTTCTTTACGAAGAATTTGTGTTTTGAGACATTGCGAGGGATATCTAGTAAGGATCTAATCGTTTCCATTGTGTCAGATGCTCTATTGTTTGCCCTCGGTATTTTCTCAAAGGTGATGTCGATGAATGATTCCTTGAGGCTTTCTACTACCTTTTTATATTGTGCGAGCTTATCATCTTTAGTTTGGTATTCACCATTGACTTGGTTAATGATAAGCTACATGTCTCCAGAGACTTTTAATGCCATGGTTCACCAATGTGCCGTAATCTTGAGACCTATGGTTAAAGCCTCATATTCTAACATATTGTTTGTACAGGGGAATGTCAACTTGTAATATCTCGATATACAGTCCCCCTGGGGGGTGATGAAGAACACACCGGCTCCTAATCCATGTTGCATGTGGGAGCCATCGAAATACAATTTCTAGTGGTCAGTTGTACTGAGATTAAAAAGGGACTCATCTGGAAATTTTGATATGAGCAGGTTGTTTGTGTATAGGGGAGCTTCTGCTAGCTGGTCTGCAATAACTTGTTCTTTGATAGCCTTTCACTCAACATATTCAATATCATGTTCAGATAGTATCATCACCCACTTAGCCATTTTACATGTAAGCATTGCTTTTGAGCTAGCATGTAGTGTCTAAATTTCTAGGCTACAAATACCAGTGTCAGGTAAGCTTTTTCTATTGATGTGCAATTGAATTTGTTCCCCACCATTGTTCTGTTGATATAGTAAATGGCCTGCTCGGCTCCCTTTTCATCATGTTGGGCTAAAAGGGCCCCAAGGGCAGCTATCGTTGTTGAGATGTATAGAATCAATGGTTTCCCTACAATCGGTGGAAACAACACGGGTGGTGTAATTAGGTATTCCTTGATCTTTTTTAATGCTTGTTCGCACTTTTCATCCCACTTGAATGCTACTCCCTTGTGGAGTAGGTGTGAATAGGCAATTTGCTTATCTGCCCGTTGTGCTATGAATCTTCTAATGGATTGAAGTCTACCTTGTAATGCTCTGAGTTGATTTAGTTTTCTTGGTGCTTCCATATCAAGGATTGCTTTTGCCTTTGCAGGATCCACTTGTATCCCTCTCATTGAAACTATGTACCCCAACAGCTTTCTTGATTGTACCCCAAAGAAATAGTTCTTTGGGTTGAGTCTGACCTTGTATTTTTCCAGCCTATAAAAAATTTCACTTAAGGTCGCTACGTGGTCTTGCCTTTTCTTTGATTTAGCCAATATGTCATCCACATAGTCTTCGACAGTTTTGTGGATCATGTCATGGAAAATCAGTGTCATGGCTCTTTGGTATGTAGCTCCTGCATTCTTTAGCCCAAATGGCATCACATTCCAACAGTAAGTGCCCCAAGGACATGTAAAGGTTGTCTTATGTTGTTCTTCCTTTGCTATCATTATCTGATTGTATCCTGAGAAACCATCCATTAGGGATAGCATCTCATGCCCGGCCGTCATGTCCACTATCATGTCAATGTTGGGTAGTGGAAAATCATCCTTAGGACATGCTTTGTTTAGATCTCTAAAGTCTGTGCAGATGCGGATGCCCCCATTCAGTTTTGAGACTGGCACAAGGTTAGATAGCCACTTTGGATAGTCAATCGGGTGTATGAAGCCAACATCCAAGAGCTTTTGTAACTCAATCTTAACAAGCAAGGCTATTAGTGGGTGCATCTTTCTTAACTTTTGTTTGACTGGTTTTGCTCTAGGGTAAACAACCAAATGATGAACCACAACCTTAGGATGTAGGCCTGGCATGTCGACATAGGTCCTTGCAAAGTTTACCTTTCTTTCTTTCAGGAATGCTGCTAACAATTCTTGTCCCTCTGTTAAGAGCGACTCAACGTAGAAAGTGATTTACGGTTCTGTTTTTGTTCCCAAGTTGACAAGGTTGCACTGCTCTACCAAGACTGATAACTTTTCTTGATGTAAAGCAGTAGGGGGAGATTGAATCCTTCATCCTTCGGCACCTTAGAGAGGTTTTCAACATTGGATGTGTCTTTTATTTTTACTATTTTTTGGTTAGAGAGTGCTAGAGTGTGCTTTTTACTCAATAAAGTTGAGCTTATTCTCGATATTTTCCTTTTGCGACTGAAGGATTCAATCATCTCCCCATAGTACTCCTTGGTGTCTAATGTGATTTTGAAGCCTTCCTTATGATCCCCACATAGAACTGCATCCCTTAGTCCCATGAATTTCGAGATCTCCTCATCGATTTCAAATGAGTCTAGAACTGGTGGTCCAAGTTGGTCATGATCGATGAGTTCCGGGTGTACTAAAGTGATTCGGTGGGTTGGTTGGTTTGACTTAGTTGTGGAAGAACTAATCATTAATAGGGTGGAATCTTCAAAGAGCCTAGGGAGACCTACTATGATATCATCATCGTCACTACTGGCACCAACATCGGTGATGTCAAAGGTGAAATTATCAAGTGGGATACCTAGGCATACAGGTGGTCTAGGAGTGGTTGTTGTTACCTAAGGAGAGGCCCTGACTACCCTTTTGGGAGTACCTCTACCAAGTACAATTATACTCAAAGGAGTATACCCAAGTCCAAGGTTCCACATTCTTCTTTCTACAATGATGGGCTCCAGCCATCCATCACTATTTCTTCCAAGTCTTTCATTTCTGTTATAGCCCATACCAAACATCATTTGCAACCTTTTGTTAGTTTCATCCATGGATAGGATGGGGGTGGGCATTTCATCTTGGTATAATGTGTTTGAGATATCTCCCTCATCCACGTTTTCTTGATTGAGATCCCCCCAATAGCAGAATCCAAAAGGGTTTTCCCTAACAGGGTGGATAGGTGTTTCAGCTAGTTGAGGTTGTCCATGCAACCTAGGAGATTGTGGTAACTCTCCTACAACAAATTCATTCCTTTTCATTATGTAGTCGCTGCATCCATTGTCTTGGAATATGTTTTTGATTTCAGATTTTCGGGGATGGTGGGTGTCTCAGCCGCAGAAGTGGAAGCAAGGTTGGTTGGGTTGATGTATGAAGTGGACAGGCCTTCATCATTTTTTGGTACTTGGGGGATCTTACAAAACTTGGCTTCCAATTTTTTGCAGTAGGTGAAAGGTTTAGGATCCCCATATAGAGTGACCTCTTGATTTTGATGTGAGAACTTGATACATTGGTGATATGTCAAGGCCACTACCTTCATTCTATGGATCTAGGGGCATCCAAGGAGGATATTATATGGTAGGTCAAGGTCAAGGACCTGACAGGTGGTCTCCATAGTTTTTCAGTCGCACTTGGATGGGGATTTTGATAGTGCCCTGAGACACTCTTTCCTGGTCATCATATGCCCTTATTGTGATGATTTTGTTTTTATTAATGGAACCCTCAGTGAATCCCAATTTATTTATGAGCTTTAGAGAACAGATGTTAAAGCCTGCACCTCCATCCACTAGGACTCGTTTGACTTTTTTTTATGGATGAGCACTTGAAGGTGGAGTGTGCGGTTATGACATGATTATGGGGGGAAATCTTGGTCAGAGAATGTAATGAGATTTGGAATAGTGATGTTACCCACCATAGCCTAGAACTACTCTGTGTCAAGGGTGGCAGAGATGGTGGATGCAACTAACGCTTCATCAAGGATCTTCCTATGGGCAGTGGAAATTTTCAATAGTTCCATCATGGAGATTCAAGCAGGGGTTCTCTTCAGCTGGTCAATGACATTGAAGTCATAGGGGATGGCTTTTGTATTAGAAATAGGGGTCTTAGCTGGTGCCTTGGGGATGGTAACCTTTCTGCCATGTGTGGTGGCTCCACAGTCATTGTTGGCTCCTTTGACATTTATGACGGTGACCATCTCATTGCCACATCCGACTATCTCCTCCTACAATAGATTAGCACTAGCATACTTTTGTTTGCCCTTATTGTTCCCTTGATTATTTCCTTGATTGTTCCCTTGGTTGTGGTTTGGCATTGGGTTCATGTACATTTTCAAGTCTTGGTTTATAGCTGGTTGTTCGATATTGATGATCTTATCCTCGATGAGGTCTTGGATGATGTTTTTCAGCCTCATGCAATTGGTGGTGGTATGTCCTTTGATCTTGTGAAAGTCACAAAGGAGATTTTCGTTATACCATGGCAGTTTGGTCATGGGTTCCGCATATTGCTCAGAGTTAGAGATTTTGATCAGGTTCTCCTTAACCAATTTCTTCATGATGCATTCAATAGATTCACCAAGATCCATGAACTTCCTTTTGGGGGGATACTTGCCTTGGGGAGGTGGTCCTCCTTGATTACCCAATTTATTGATTTGATTGGTGGGCATTGGTTGTTGTTGTGCTACTACCGTATTAGTCTACACATTGTTGCGATTATGATTTTGTAGTTGATGGGTTTGGATGTTTTGCTTAGGGGCACTGATGACCACTTTAGCATCAACCATGCCATCCTTTGTGATATTTTTGTTCCTTGACCATGTTTGAAGTTTATCATTATAGTTGTTAGATGGGCAGTTATCCTATGGTGGAGTGAATGTTGACGCACCTCCTCATGCAGTAAGGGCTCTTTTGATGTTGAACGCCTTTGGGATCAGTTGATCATAGGATGTGATGCACTGCATTTTCAAGTAGAATGCCAAGTTTTCATCTAGGTTGGATATGATGGTGCAAACTTGTTGTTCCTTTGGCATGGTCCACTTGCTCTGATTGGCCTTGGATTGCCATCTTTGCAAGAAGGATGTGAATAGCTCTCCTTTTCTTTGTTTGAGTGCGGATAGTTCTTCCAAACTAACATCCACACCCATATTGAAAGCATGATTTTTAAGGAAAGCTTCCACGATTTCCTCGAACATTTTAATGCCCATGGGTAGGCGAGAAAACCATTCCATGTCTTGACCAGTCAGACTATGGGGGAAGAGTCACATTAGATACGTGTCATCGTATGTGACCTCCATGCAATGCACCTGAAATTCCCTGACGTGGTTTTTAGGGTTACCCGTTCCATTATACTTGTCAAATTTGGGGATCTCGAATCCCTTTGGGAATGGTATCATGGTGAGACTTCTATTGAAAGGATAAGGGCACAAGTTGCCTAGTGTCCTTGTTGTTTTTCATGCTTGTAAGTCCAACTCTTGCAGTGAGAGCAGTTTGATTTGTGTTGCGACATCTTTTCTTGGGTCGGGAGGTGGAATGAATGAGTTTTGAGGTGTTTGAGGTGCTCGATGGGTGGGAGAAGTACTAGTGGGCATTTTTTGCAAGCTCTTCTATGCGTTCAAAGATTGTTGGTATGCTTGCATTTTTATCAACAATGCTTGTTGCTGATCTTGTTGTTGTTGTTCCAACAACGCTTGATGTTGGTCCATCTGTTGTTGTTCCCATGAAGCTTGTTATTGGTCAATCTATTGTTGTGCTAGTAAATCTTGTTGTTGGTCTAGCTACTATTGCACCAACAAAGCTTGTTGTTGGTCGAGCTGTTGTTGTCCCAACAAAGCTTGTTGTTTAGCTTGTTGGTAGGCTTGCAGATGGATTGCTTTCATTTGCGTTTGGTATTGTACTTGCGCTTGTTGTTGGGCTTGTTCTTGTGCTTGAGCTTGAGCTAGAGCTTGTGCTTGGACTTGAGCTTGTGCTTGAGCTTGTGCTTGTTCTTGAGCTTGTGCTTGCTACTTTTTCTTGAGTACTATTTGTTGGTTGGATTTTTGAAGGGTTTGGATTAGAGTGGTGAATGAATTTACCATGTTGGCTTTTGGTGGGATTGGTGGTGGAAAGGGAATGATGCCAACCATTGTGGCAGGTGAGAAGGTTATGGTGGTGGTTGGGATTTGGGTTGTTGGAGGGGTGGTGGAGATGCTCGGTCCTTGAGAGGGTATGCTTTGGGATATTTGAGGATCGATTGATACATTTGTCATAGTGGCTGAATGGCTGTCACTTGTTGCTTTGATGTTGCGAGCAAACAAAGGGAATTCGATGTAATGTTCACATTGCCCTGTTTTGAGCAACTATCAATGTTTAGGGGAGGAAACCCCACTCTGAGTGGTGATGTGGTTGTGAATGGAAATGGGGGAAGAGATGGTATGTTTCTTTAGAAAGAAAAAGGATTAGCAACATCGATTGTTCCAAACAAACCACCTTCTCTTTGTGATAGAGAAGTTTGTATGTTTGGTTGACAGGCTGGTGAGGCATGGAATGAAGATGAACCAACAAAATTGTGGAATATGAGTGGAATGTATGGGTGTAATGGGTTTATTAGGATAGAATTATCTGGTGTGATAGTGATAGCCACCTCTTCATTGGTCACAAGGTGATGTTTTTGTAACTCTCGAAACATAGCACATCCTTTGTTCCCGATTGGTGAGGTTGGTGTGATGGCTGACGTGATGTGAGGTATTTCTTGATGGACATTTGATTTTGGTGATGCATTTGTAAGAGGCATGTCCATAATAGTGCTTGTGTCAAGGTCGAAAGGGAATTGGACCCCTCCTTCTGCTAACATGTTTAAGTACTTGAACATGGCACTAACAATTTTATGGTTCTCTTGGTTTTGAAAAAAATTATCATTTCAGATTTTGTCATCCCCATGTCTTCGTTTGTGATGTCCTCTTCATAACTCTCCTCTTGAGGATTTTGTGATGGCAAAGAAGAGTTACTTGGGGGATTTCTTGATCCTGCAAGGTTTATTTCAGAGGTTACTTGACTCATGTCAACGGAAGTTTATATTTCACTGATATTCTCCATGTTCTTCTTGTATTGCAATCTTGTTTGAACCATAAAAAAATAGGGATCTTTTGATCCTAATCTTTTAGGCTCCAAAGAGAAGAACTAGGGAAGTCAAAGATCAAAGATGGGGGTAATGATGATGGGATGAATGGATGAAGTGAACGAGTGAAACCTTTTGGAGAACTTTTGAAGGGTTATGCTAAACTTGTTTAGGACTTAGATTGATTATGATGGTTTGACTATGTGTATTGAGAAAATCAAGATTGTAGTGAAATTGTAGTCCCTAGGAAGTTGTATTATCCTAGGGGAACTTAAACAAGTGGATGAATTGGCTAAGTGTGTTAAGCCAATGTTATTCTGAACTAGTAGACCTCAGAAAGTTGTGTTATCTTAGAGGTAAATTTTTCCAAAGGTTTGACTATTTTTGCTAGATGTGTTAAGCCAAGATAGGGTGATGTTGGTTTTAGCCCTTTAAGTTTAGCATGAGTGATTTTTCTAGAGTTCTCAAGAAGTTTAATGATGGGATGAGATTTGATTTGAAGGAGAGATGGATGAGGATGACAACTTTGATCCTAGACTTGAACCTAGACACAACTCTCTTTACAAGACCTCGGTGTTGAAGAACACGCTAGAATTCGTATGAGAGGAAAGAAAACCTTTCAAAGAGTTCGGGATTTTGTTGATAGTAGAATGCATACAAAGTTGGATTATTCCTTGAACCCTTTTTGTAGAAGTTGTATACTAGTCTCTCTCTGACTTCAAGGAGCATTTCAAGGCATTTTTCATGGGCTTTTAGACTTATCTTCTTGAACCTTGGTTTTGGAATTTTGATCTTTTGGGAAATCTTTGAGAGCAACACATATGAAGTTCAATTTGTCTTTTTATCTTGGTTTAATGAACTCATTTTACCAAAGACACTTGATTACTTATGTTTCAAACTATATGTCTAATGTCCCACTATCTTTCTCATCCCATAAGGTCCATTGTGTGGAAATTGAGGAAAATAGGGAAAAAGTTTCTTATGTTTAACCTTGTTGAAAACAAATGACGATAGAATCCAAGCACTTATAAATCTCTAGGGATATGATCTCTAGGGAGAGCAAGAGTGACTAAATTCATCAAAGGTATTTGTTTCCTAAAAGGGGTTTGAAATTTTGAGGTCTTGTGAATGTTTGTTTTGCAAATTTTTTCGAGATCCAAACAATGTGTTTTCCACTTCCAAGAACTTTTTACAACCCTAGGATGATGAGACAATGTTTTGTTGGGTTCCCACTTGGATAAATCCAGCTGCACATATTTTGAGCGAATGGCTAAATACTTTACCACACTAGCTCCCCTCCATGGCACACACTTCTCGAGTCAGCCAAGCATTAGTACCCATGAATCTCCCATGGGATACTTTCCATTTCCACAACAAAGCCGCATGTATAACATGGGGCAGCTTCAAAGAACATGACCTTTTGCACCAAAAAAATAGATAAGCTTTTGGCCTTTTCCTAAAAAAATGGTTCTGATTCGTGCATTTCATTCATGGGGGATTATCCAACATCGGCGAAAGTCCATTTCTGTCCATCGCGTCAAAATAATCCTCATGATTCTTGAACTTTCCTCAAGAATCCACACTTATATACCAGTTGGAAGTCGCTTTACTTTAGCGTGTTCCCGATTGGGTCATTCCCTTGGGTGATTAATTTTTCCCACAAGGTAGGCCCACTAAGATAACAAAAGCGAGCTAACATATCCCATCATTCACACAACCTTTGTTGAAAATCAAAGGGGAGAACCTCCGCAATATGTCATGCTCACACTCGCATGTTTTGTTCAATTATTAGGTACCCAAATTGAAATGTGGAGGCAATCTTTTATGCAACTTAGTGTCACCAAAAAGACTTTTGATTCTCAAGATCACCGTGAGGTGCGAGAGAAGCGTATGCGCCTTTTCAAATGATACTACTTTGCAAAAAGGATTAAAATACATAAAGAACACATATTCATTTTAAATTCCTCAAAGAAATGATGACTTCTTTTTAAGCACCAAAGGAAATGTGAGATTGTTTTTTTCAATTGTTATCCTTCAAACAAAATCTAGTATGTTTGTCTAGGGTTATTTTTAGCCCCTTGGAAACTTTGAAAAGAAATTTGATTGTTTATTTTAGAACCCAAAAGAAGTTTAGTATTCTTAAGGAAAATGAAATTAACAAATTCCCTCTAAACAAGAATCGAAAAATCCTTAAAGAGTGTTTAAGAACACTTTAGTGTATAAGAACACTTTGTACAAAATGAGCATAATGTCATGACGAGTATCCTACTTTTCTTAAGAAAAAGGAATTTGCTTGTTCTTTTTAAACCCAAAGTAAATCTAGTGTTTCTAAGGCTAAAGATATTACCAAATTTCTCTTAACAAGCGGAATTTTAAAATCCTCCAAAAGTGTTGAAGAACACTTTAGTGTTTAAAAACACTTTTTCTTGCATGATGAGTATGAGGTCATGATGAGCTTCCAGCCTACAAAATGACAGAAAAAATAGAGAGAAAAAGAGAGTCAACAAGGTTAGGAATTAAAAAATCCAAAACTTAAAAAGCACATGTCATTTTTAGATCTTCTTGTTTTGTCATGGCGTAGTTTGTAAAAGTGGTGGAGTTTGGGGTAAAAGCGACACTATATAGCACCACACGGTTGACTATGAGCAGCACTCTATAGAAACAGGGAGCGAAAAAGTGGCGCGACAGTGGTAAGTGGCAGAGTTTGGAAGCGGCCCTATTTTAAAATTTTAAATTTTTAGGCAAGAATGTAGGAGTGGAGGAGTTTGGAGGAAGCACAGTTTGATATGGCACCACGGTGCTGAGGGCGGTGTGATATAGCACCACGTAGAAGAGCACAGTGGAGTTTAGAAATTTGAAAAAGAGTTACAGGCGGCGAGAAAAGTGGCGAGGTTAAGAAACCAGGCACGAGTCAGTATTGCGCAGCAGCCCTGAAAGCGGGGAAGTATTGCATCACACCTATGAACGTGGTTCGATATGTTGTCGTGCAACTATTTGTTGTGACCTGTGAGAAAATGTTAAGAAAACCATGGATTTAAAAAAAAAAAAACGTGATTAATTTATATTTTTCCCTCCTTCTAGCACCAAAATGTGAACCCCTAAACCTGCAAATGCACAAGAGCAACAAAACATGTTAAGGTTGTTATATAAAATACATGTAAACAAGTATGAAAGATTCCCCATGAAATCCATCTATTCAAAACTAAAATTGGAAAAAAATAAAGAACACCAAAACGAGAAATTAAGCTAAATCCTAATTAAGCCAATAGATTAGTGATCCCATGGGGGAACTGGTGCCAATGAAGTGGTGCAATTAGCCCTTTCCCAATTCCTAAGTTCCAATGTTGAATGATTGAACAATGTTAAAATCTCCAAAGAGATTTGAGCATAACCTTGTTACAATTTATGAAAATGGTGAATGATTGAGTGCAATGGGAAAAATTAGCTATGAATGTGAAGAGAGTGACTTTGCATGAGGATTGTGGATGAGAAATAAGGAGAGAAGCCTCCAATTTATAACTTTCAATTTGGAAGAGAAAATGAGGTTTGAGCAATGTGGGACTAACTTTCAATCCAATGGCTGAATTTCACATGTCAAAATGTGAATGGTTAGTGGTTGTGCACATTTTGGCCAAAGTGCCAATAAACGCATAAATTTGAATTTGAAATTGTGAGATGACTTGTTGAAGAGGGAAGAGAAATGAAGTTAATGTCACTTGGCTCAAGGCCAAGGACATGTAAGAGGTATTAAATGCCTTGTTGGAAGGACTAAGTCCACTTGACCTTTTCGAATTCAAAAGAGGGAATATTCTCTTTTGATGCTATGTGAGGGAAAATAGAGAATTAAATAAATCAAAGTAATTGATTTATTGTGCAAATTGCATTCTTTAGAGGATTTTAATGAGAAGGATTAACTTAATCATGGTTTTGATTAATTTAATGAAGAATTAGATGATGTGACATTTTAGAATTAAATTTATGAATTGATTTAAATCAAATTGAGAGGAACGGATTAAATAAATAAATGATTTGATTTATTTAATTAAGGAGGAAATATTAGATTAAATCAAATAAGGTTTAATTTATTTAATTTAATGAGAAGATTTTAGAGAATTTAATCAAATAAAATGATTTATTTAATTAAATAGAGATGGTAGGGTTAACTAAATTAAATTGATTAATTTAATCACAGGAGGAGGAAGACTTAATTAAGTGAATAATGATTCATTAAATTAAGGGATAGAATTACGATGAAATGTTGAGAGTGTGATTCTGGAGGAAATGATGTTAGTGATCAGGATCAAGCATGCTAAACGAAATTGTATATTTTCCATGTCTACAGAAAGCATTTGAGAAGACATCCCTTAATGGCACCTTACAATTCATTAAATGAGCTGACACTTTGAAAGTTGTGCATCCCGCCGAGGTCGTCCAATCATTAACAAATAAAACTTTATAACAAGTTGTACTGTGATAAAATCTCAACCATTGATTTCTAGATTTCTAACGGTTCTAGTGTTATTCTAGAGGTTTCAAATCGCAAATCTAGTGCTTTAGAGATTTAGTTATGGAATGCAACTATAGTTGTCCATCAAACATTGATCGAACGACCCCTATGATTTTTTGTTGGCATATCTGTTTATTTCGCCACTATATTTTTTTATTATTTTGAGATTCTTTTTAATTCGCTAATGCAAATATGTTTTTTCTTTGAAAAATGGTTTTAATCGCCAATGGAAAAAAGATTCTGGTTTGAAAAATAGTTTTAATCGCCAATGAAAAATATTTTATTCAATTTAAAAATACTGCATTCGCCAAGATTTTCCACAGACTTCCAGGGATTATAAAAGATTTGCCAGTTGGGATTTTTTTTTTTCCTGAAAAAACGAAAAAAAAGTTGCCAATAAAATTAATATTTTTTATCAAGAAGTATATAGGATTCACCAGGAATTTACACCTTCGTCGAGGGGGGGGTTTCTTAAAGTTTTCCCTAGCGGACTGTATACAACATAACTTTTTCTATATGTATCAAAATTCAATTTTTTTTCTTTTAATGGATCAAGGACATAAATACCTAGCCTAAACATATTTTTTAAAATTTTATTTTGATAATCTTCTATTTTCCACATGTGCAGAACATAGAGCTTGATTTTCGGTGAAAAACCTATGTTTAATAAAACTAAACAAATAGATATATAAAAAAACCAAAACATAGTAAAATTATATTTTTTGGATAGCTTGTTCTAAGGACTACCATGATCATTTGAAATAATTTTTAAATGAATTCATTTGATCCCCCAAAGAGTAAATCAAAAGTGATTTTTTACCACAATTTTGATAGGTGTAAAGGAGACTCCATTGTAAGTATGGTTTAAAACTAGTGGGGTTCTATCCAAAGGGGTTTGATCTAAGGTGGTTTGATCAAACCCTCTTCAATTGGAATCCTTAAAATGGAATTTTTTAAGGCTTAAATTATTATATTTTCTAAAAATATGTGATTTCACTAAAAAATAGAATCTCCCAGAAATTGTAAACCAACTTTGTGGGATCACCATTTTTTGGTTATGGTTGCAACACTATACAATTTATGTTGTTCTCCATAACGCATTATTGACCATTATTCTCTAGCTTTGGTTATATTGTTTCATGTTTTTTTCATGCAATTAAATAGTGCATCTTATATATTTTATGTTGTTATCTATAAGGCATAGTCAATTGTTTTCTTGTGGCTTTGGCAACATTGTTGCATTTTTTATAAGGCGTTGTTCAAACTAGTATTGTTTCATTTATTATTTTTGTGTGGTATTGATGGTTGCAAAGCAATTTAAGAGTTGTAAATTTTGATACATGTGTTAGATAGGGTGACATAGCTATATAGCCAAACCACACAAAATAAAACAAGGACCATAGAGAAAAAGTGATACAAAACTATAAGTGACATCAACAATACAAAAGAAAAGAGGTGTATATTTTTTATTAGACATTATAAGTTGGTGTCCATTTTCTTAATATATAACTAGTTAAATGCATGTGTTTCTTGTTGTGAATTCTTCTGTTAATAAATTTGAGTATATATGGATGTTGTCTACATGTAATTTCACATCCATACATATCTACATAGGAAAACATAAATGAAAGTGTACAATAGATGGAAAAACCTAAAAAACATAAAATAAATTTACATACATATATTTCTCAATTTATGGCTTTTGTTTAGCTTGAATGGTTACAACGCAGTAAAATAGTGAATGTTATGGACTATATGTTGTTAGCAACACAAGGGCAGAAAATTGAGAGGGGGGGTGAACCAATTGTCACAAAATTTCAAACTTATTAACCTTATCAACCTTTAATCTCATATATGATTATTAACAATGAAAGAATGAATCAACAACACATCAGAATCACACATAACACCAAATTTTTTGTGTGGAAACCCTAGTAGGGAAAAAACCATAGTGGAGGTTAATCCACAAGTTATACCCTGTTAAAAGTATAAGAAAAATGAATAAGGAATGCACATGCACTTAGGCACACTGCCTAGAGCTCACTGCTCAAAGGAAGACTCACTGTCTTACATAAAAAAATTAAGATTAAACCCTGTTATGCCTTGCATAACCACCCCATCTTTTGCCTTGGTCAAAATGGGTCCCCCTTTGTTGTTTTCATCCATTGTTGTTTTTCAATTAAAGTTTGGAGTCATTTTTTTTCAAACACTTTGATTTTGTTTTGGTTAGTCTATCGGAAGCAGAACTAGAGATGAATCGGGTTCTGAGGGTTCTTTTGAAACTGGTTTTGTTTGGTTTTTTTTCCCATTCCAACGGTTTTTTTTCTTTTTCTTTTGTTTTTGTCTTTAGCGGGCTTGGAGCCGAGGTGGGTATTAAGTTGGTCATTATTAAAAAATTGTAAAATCATAATCAACTCCACCCCTACCTCCGCTATTTTTATTTATGTTTTATTCTCGGTCTTTGTGTTTTGTTTTATTATTTTGGTCTTTTACTTTACCTTTTGTGTTTGCTTTTGTTTAGTGTTTAGTTGACAGACACAGAGTCAGAATGGGAATTAGGTTTGGAAATTTCATAATTTTGAGAATCACATTCCATTTTGGTTCCGCCTTCACCACTTTTTGATCATTGACTTTTTGACTGGAGTTGCACTACAAAGAAGTGTTTGTTCTCTCATAGTTTCGACTCCGCCTTTACTATGCTTTAATGTATTAATGAGAAGTTGCTCATGTAGGTAGAAATCAACATTTTTTTACCTTCATTAAGGGTTAAATGGATCATTATTACCATTATTAAGAAATCAAAGGCACGAAATAGCAACAGCAGAGTTTGTTTGAGCAAATTGATCGAGAGAGTGAGAAAGGATATTGTGTGCAAATCAATTTAGAAGGCTAGCTTGGGTTTGTTTGCGTTTGAGGTAGGGTTTTCTTATCATTGATTGTTCATTTCCTGTATTGTCGTATTTGTTGCTTTTTGTTTTATATCTACTCATAATTTTGATCATTTGGTTTCAATTGAATCTACGTTTCTTGGCATGATTGAATGAGTAGTTTTTTTATTTTAGCTTGTTTTGTTTTGAATTCATTTTCATTTCCTGTATTGTCATTTTATATTGCTTGAGCATGGTCATTTTCATGTCTTAATCGTGATCGCATCGTGCTGTTTTGGTTTGTGTGGTTTAGATTAAATTAGGTTTCAAACAATGAGGTAGATTAATGATTTACAGTGAGATAGGGTAGATTAGATTTATTGTTTTTACTTAGGGTTTGTCGTGTGTTTTGTTTTGGTAGAAGGGCAAGATTTAAAATCCGTGCCCTAGTTTTTATCTTGTTTATTAGAATAGGGTTTCGTTGGTCTCTGTAATCACTTTTAAAATGATTAAAATATGATATCTTAGGATTTAGTCATTCCCCATGGTCATATGAGTAAAGTGTTTTAAAGCCTTTCTTTTCATCTAATATGACCTTGGTTTTAGTCATGGAGTTATAGGTTAAAGGTCAACCTAGGCGGAGATGGGATCGAAATCGATCTTGATCTTGAGAATTAGGTTTTGCAAAAGGTATTGATCCCATTCCCATCCTGTGTCCAGCTCCGCGTATAGAAGAAATCTTCTTTGGAAAATGATGATAACCTAAATGAAAGCAAAGGTGGAGTGGAAATAGAAAATGGAAACCTGAAAATCTGAAGAAAACCAAATCCGTTTTCCATTTCGATCCCGGTTTTGATTCCCATCTCGATTATTATTAGTAAAGAATCTATATCAGTTTTCACTTTGAATTTGGTAGTGTGGTAAAATGGACTATTTTCGTTATGTTTCTGCCTAGTTCCACCTCCGGTGCATATGTGAATGGTATGGTTTTAAAGCATGTTTTATAATTATGTCTAAAGATCTAATTAGAGGTATGCTTGTAGGAGAGTTGAAAGATGTTAGGAACATCAGGAGAAGTTTTTCGAAGGAACCAACTAGCGGGAACATCAAAAGCAACACCAAAACCAAAGAAGGTAAAGCTAGAACAACTTCCTTATACCTTGAGGTATGATCATAGGAGCCTGGTTGTGAAGGCGAGCAAGGTCAAGTCAGACAGGTCAAATATCACCGATACTAATCTGGGCCAGTACAACTTTGAAAAATTACACGGAGAAACTTTTGTTGAATGAGAAAATTTGACAAGAAAGACTCAAAGGATTATTGATTCCGGCCTGGCACATATCACTATGTTCCCTTTATCAGTTCAGTGCCTGGAGTTTATATTAACAATGGCCAGTGCCTACAATCCTGCTACAAGATTATGCATGGATTCATAGAATAGTGTTATTATTAATCTTACTCCTCAGATGTTCCAAAATATATTTAGTGTTTCGGATCCCAAGAGTTTGGTGCAGCTAGCTGAAGCAAAGGCATTGGAGAAGTATAGCAAGTATAAGGACTCCAATAGGTCTCATTTGAATAAAAAGTGGTTGGGTACAGAAAAGAAATCTCTATCCAAGCCTGCAAACCAACCTAAGAGGGCAGATTTCAAGAAGGAAATATCTGATTTAATATTGATGTTGTCCAGAGTGTTTGGGAAGAGGGATACGTTCCACATCAAGGAATGGATGTTTCATTTCATTCAAATAATCTTAGAGGGTGACCATCAGTTTGATTGGTCAATGATTTTTTTAGATGCCATACATGATCAGCTCACGAGGATCAGGAAGACTAAATCTTTCTTCATGACTTCTTATGTGGTTTACGCAGCACCAAGATTGGGGGTTTTCCCAAGTTTGAATAGAGTAGGTATAATGTAAGTCTTGGATGGGTGGAAGAAGGTATGGGAACACTATGATCAATTGTCTCTTCAAGTTGCTAAGACTCATTTCAGAAGAGTCAATGATGCATTTTTATATGTGATTATCAACCAATTAAGTGGAGATGCAGGATACCTGTTAAGTCAAGAAGCTATGGCTTTTATTGGTGAGTGGGGAAGTTGGTACATCCAGTACCCCAATTTTATGTACTTCAGGTTGGTTGGTTTTGAAGGTCATCCACATTTACTTCCGAGGTGTTGCAGTAACAAGATAGTGTTAATGGAGTTTGTATATCAAGGTATCAGAGTTAATGCTCGGTTTGGGATTAAGCATAAAATTGGATGTCATAAATTTCCCATGAAGTTGGGTGAATATAGTTGTCAACACTTGAAGTGAGCAAAGGTGGTTTGTAATGAGTTGATACAATTGAAATTGGGATTGTATACAACTCGTAAGTATTTTGATCCAAAGAAGAAGATGTATGCTTTATTGCCTTCAGTATTCACTAGGCATTTCAACTTGTTAGAAGATTTCTGGAGTGATCGGTGGGATGACTATGACTTGAGGAAGAAGAACTATGAAAGATTGTCGGTTGCACTCATGGAAGAGTTAGTTATTAAAGAAAATATTCCTAACACGGTTGTCGATGATGGAATTGTATTGGATCCTTCATATGAAGCTTTGAACATTGGCACCAAGAGCTTAGATCCAATTGACTGGGATGTTGAAGAAACAATTGGCATTAAGAAAATTGGAAGGGCAGTCTTGGATAGAAGTGTGCAATGGTTGATGATGAGAACTCAAGCTCCTCAAGGACCAGTTCTTAAGAAGGGAAAATGATACAAGAGAGTCAAGAGAAAGACACCTCCCAAGAAGCCATTAGAATTCCTTCCTTCGAATGTTGAAGAAATAGAACTTGAGGTGGTAGATGATGAAGAAGAAGCACAAGAAGGAGATGTTCCAGTAGGAGGATCTGTTGTTTCAACACCTACATTAGGTGAATCATCCAACCAAGCCCCAATTACAAGGAAGAAGAGTAAAGAGGTTCAAGAAGGAGCACTTCATAGCATGGCTGAAGCTACCAAGGGGAAAGAGGTAGAGGATGAAATTCTGGAAGTAGAGATGAATTCAGATGAAACTCTATCAGAGAAATATTTGCAAGAAAACATGCCTCTAGGAGAGGATTTTGACCAGATCTTAACACCAGAAGATTAGTGGAAGTTGTTTGAAGATGATACAAGAGATTCTAATTCAAGGGTTGTAGTGGAGAAACAAAAGGAAATAGAAGCTAAAGCAGCAGCTGATGAGGTAGAAAAATAAAGAAGGCAACAAGAGAATGAACTTAAGGTCAAGGAAGAGAACAAAAAATTGGAATTAATACAGAAAATCCATGACCTTGAAGAAGAGAAAGCAAGGAACCGAAGAGAAAGATAAGTCTTAGTTGCCAAATTGAAACTTGCAGAGGAAGCTTGACAAAAAGAGGAAGAAGCTGAAACTTTGAAGAAGAAAAGAGATGCTGAGGAGATAATAAAGAAACAACAATTTGAAGAAGAAAAGGAAAAGGTAGAGAAACTCAAGGCCTTAGAAGTAGAGAGGTTAGAGAAAGAGAAACAAGAGGCTTTGGAAAAAGAAAGATTGGAAAAGGAAGTTCAAGAAAGGAGGAGAAAAGAACAAAAGGATAAAGAAGAGGCTGAGAAGTTAGTGCAGATGCATGTGCTATAGGAACAACAAGAGAAAACAAAGGTTGATTCTCAACCTCAAGTAAATACTCAACCACCTTCTACAGTTGTTTCTTCTTCTTCCATGATGACTACTACTCCAATGGCTCCTACTTGGTTGAAGTTAGACCTATAGAAAAGGGAAAAAACATCTCCGCAACCTCTCAATTGGGAGGACATGATGAAGGGGATTGAGCAGGAAAGGCTTAAGAAGAAGGCTAAAATTCTACATTCTACTAGACTCACAGATAAAGGGGAGATAGTTGCTGAATGTGCCATGCCTATGGCAAAAAAGGAGTTAGGGGATATGCAGCTAACAGACTATCAACTAAGTACGGTCAATTTGGGAAGACCCACTAGAAATCAACAAATGTATTAATTGATGTAGTGGCTTCAACAACTAAATTAAGAATGATAAAGGACAAGCAAAATAAGGATGGCCTTAAGGCTCAATTGGATCAATTGCATTCATTCTTGAAGAGTGTCTCCTCTCCAAGGTCACAATAGGTAGCAGCCATTGAAACTCTTGTTTTGTTAAGAAAAAAGGAGGTAGATGATTTGGTGTAGGTTAGAGGTAAGGTCGAGATGGTAGACAAATGGATAGACAAATTGAACTGAGAGGTAGGTGAGGTTTTAGTAAAATGGTTTGAAGCTTACAAGGAGGTAGAAGGAGTGATAAAGTAGATGCATCAATACATTGAGGCATCAAAAAAACAAGAAGAAGAGTATAAGGAGTATAGTCAAAAGTTAGAAAAGGTAAGTGCATTGCCTCTAACTACTCTTTTAGAACAATCCATACTTGAGGAAGATAACAAATACTTTGTGGAGAAGACTTCTCGCATACTCAAGTTTAGGATTGGCTTTTTGAGAAAGCACAAGGATGAGATTCAGGAAGCAGTTAGTAATTTGACTGAGTAGTTGGAAGAGTTGGAAGCAGGCATGGCCATAATTGTAGATGTGAATGTAATTACAAAAGATGGCATGCCTTTGAGTCAGGTTAAAGAGAAATGGAATGAAAGATTTCAAGGACTCATGCAAGAAAAGGATGATAAAGAAGATTTGGTAATAGATTAGCTTGTAGAAGTCAAAGAAGAGATAAAAGCTGCGGGGAGAGAATTGATGAAAATAAAGAGTATGAAAGAATTTACTGCAGTAGAGTTGGGTCGGATCAAATTTGAGGATAGTTGGATTGATGGGCCAGAGATAGATACATTGCAGCAAGTCTTCACTAGTTATGATGAGTTTATTGCAGATCCAGCTTCACAAGCATGAATCCTTGCATGCATGATGTTCCCCTTCTTTGCATGTTGCATGTAACACTGATAGCTTTTGAACGTATGACAGATTCTTTTCTATCTTCTATTTTTACAATGTTTTAATGTAAGAACTCAAGATCAAATTGATCTGAGTTTCCAAGAAAGTTTGGTTCCAAAAAAGGTGAAGTGCCTAAAATAGAAGTACAGTCGAACTTTTGTATATCTATAAATACCCGATGGGTATCATATTGTAAAGGTCAGCTAATTGAGAATAGAATTGGCTTACCTAATGCTAGGAGATAGAATTTTGTAGAGTTTTTGCAAAGATAATTTGTACTTGATCCTTTTATAGTAATAGAATTTATAGGTTTACATAATATGGAGTTGGAATTGAGTTGCTTTATTTGCTAAGGCTGATAAGTTATAATCCATCTGAATGCCAGTGATTGTGTTGAAGCATGATAGTTTCTTATGTGATGAAAGTCATTAGAAGAAACCAAATTTAAAGATTATCTTGTTAGATTGTCATTGAATTAAAGTTATTAAAGTTTGTTGATCTATGATCTTGATGATGAATGAATGTGTGTTGTTTTGAAAGTCCTTGAACTATTTGTGATGTGTGATTGTGAACTTAATTAAGCACCTAAAATGTATGCAGTGGTATAGATTATGCTATAGATTGTGTCATCTTATGGTTTTCTTGATCGGATTGGAAGAACATTCATTATTGGAAGATATATGTATGGATGATAGATAAATTTGATTTATACTTACTAGTTCTACCCTTTAATCTATCTTTTTCTTTTGTTTGAAACCCCATTGATTTACCAAAAATAGTTTGGTAAGATGAGTCACTGCTTGAATCTTTTACCAGCACAGGCCCCTTGAACATTACCATTGCATGAACCAATTGAGTGACACGAGACAGTTGAGAACCAACTACCAGGACCTTGGGAGCTAGGCCACTACATGTTGTCTTTCTTTTTTAGGAGAAATGGAGTAGAAATATTATGTTTTAATGTTGTTTGTGTCATTTTAACCATCAACAAACCCATCTGAAGAATTTGAATTGAGAAAGTAGCATCTGCCAATGCCTGAGTACAATTCCAGTTAAGCACATGAACACTTCTTTAATTTCTTTCACTCTTCTTCACACTCTTCTCTACCTTTGAATGATCTGAATATTATTCACACATAGAACAAACACTTCACACTTCTCTTACTTTCACACAATCTTGCACTTACACACTTCTCAAATGAGAAAAAAATCACTTATATATATTTGCAACAAGAAATTACATCGCTTCACGTCGACTTCAACAAAATAATAGAATTAATGAAAAATTTCATCCCAAAACAATAAATATTATCTATGCACATCAACCAAGGCCATCCATAACATAGTAGAGACCTAAAAAAATATCCTCAAACACAAAACACCTTCAATTAATCTTCCTCGAAGACCCACAACATGCTACAATCACTCTGTCAGCCATGAACATGAAAAAAATGAGAATGCAAGAGAGAATCTTGAATCACAAATACAATGATCAATGCAAACATGCAACACAAATAGAAAATGATGTAGAAACATCCACAAACACTTCTGAAACATGCACAACACTTCAGATTGATAGAAATACATTATCTTCTTCTATGAACACCATTTCCAGTAACATAATAATTGTCAGAACATAGAACTTTATAAATTCCTCAAATCTTCATGTGCACTTCTGAAACTTACAGAGTAGTAAATTCATACATAGGAAAACAAACCCTTTAATACACAACTTCTCATCATCAACATACTGAAATTTACAACACACTAATCTTTACTGCTTCATAAACAACCTATAATATATTTTATTACAATTTTCTCAATATCCTCGACATGTATAGTCTTAAAGACATTAATGCTAATAGTGTTGACATAAATGACAACCACATATCAACAATACAACCACAACATCCAACAATCTTCCCCTTTGTCATTGATGGAAACACATGATGTGAAAAATACACCATCAACACAACTAACTCTTCTTCTAACAATCTCCCCTTTACACATTTCTCTTCTCATATTGTTCTTCTCCCCCTTTTCTTTTTAAATCTTCCATATATTTTAACATTAATCTTCTCCCCCCTTTGACATCAATGGGAAAGGTACACAAGCTATGAACCACATATCTGAATCATCTGACTACTCCACTTGAGTAGCAGCCACCACAACATCAATCTGAATCAAGATATCACTATGAATACACAGACTGATACAAAAAATATTCATCTTAGTTATGCTTAGGAAGGGTAATCACCCCTGACTTCTCTCAGAGATACTCAAACTAATCCTTAGGCAAAGGCTTAGTAAAGATATCTTCAATCTATTCCTTAGTAGGCACATACTCCAATTTGACTTTCTTATCACTCACTTTATCTCTCAAAAAGTGGTACTTGATAGATATATGCTTGGTTTTTGAATGCAACACTGAATTCTTATAAATTTGTATATCACTTGAATTATCACATAATATGGAAAGAGGTTCATCATACACAACTCTGATATCTTTCAACATCTACTTCATCCACAATAATTGAGTGCAATTCTTAGCAACATCAATGTATATTTCTTTTGTAGTAGACAAAGAAACAATATTCTAATTTTTACTTAACCATGAAATCAACTTCTTCCCCAAGAAAAATGTGTCACCACTAGTACTTTTTATGTCATTTGCATCTTCTTCCCAATCAACATCAGTAAAGGCACTTAAAGTAAGATTGTCATCTTTAGGATACCATAGGCCAAAATCAACTATTCCTTTCAAGTATTTGAAAATCCTCTTCACAACAGTCACATGAGATTCCTTAGGATTGGCTTGAAATCTAGCAACAATGCATATAGAGTTCATGATATCTGTTCTAGTTTGAGTCAAATAAAGCAATCCACCAATCATTGATCTATATCTAGTCTAATTTGCCTTCAGAAAATCATCATCTTCTATTAACTTACATCCAATTACCATGGGTGTACCAACTAGCTTTGAATATTCCATACCAAATTTCTTCACATACTTGGACTAAGATATAAAGACTCCTTTAACTAACTAATTAGTTTGCAATCCTAAAAATAATTTCAGCTCTCCAATCATTGACATCTCAAACTCCTTATGCATCTCATTAGCAAAATTCATGCACAAACCATCATCTCCTCCAAAAATGATATCATCAACAAAGACTTCCACAAATAGATCTTTATAATCATCAATCTTGAAATATAGATTACTATCAGTAGTACCTTTGTTAAATCCAAGCTTCAGTAAGTATTTATCCAGTCTTGCATACCAATCTCCAAAGGATTGTTTGGGTCCATACAATGCTTTCTTCAATTGAAAAACCATGTCTCACTTATCAGTCAATTGAAATCCATTAGGTTTCTCAATATACACCTCTTCTTCCAGCTCACCTTTTAGAAATGTTGACTTGATATCCATCTGATAAACTTTTTAGGTTTTGTAAACAGCATAAGCAAGAAACAATCTCATAGCTTCAATTCTAGCAACATGAGAAAAAGTTTCTTCAGTCAATTCCTTCCATCTATGAGTATCCTTTGCATACCAGTCTTGCTTTGTTTCTGATAACTGCACCTTGTTAATTCAGCTTATTTCTAAAAACCCATTTAATTCCAATTACACTTTTGTCTTTCGGTCTAGGAACAAGAATCCATGTATTATTCTTCTCAATTTGTTGTAGTTCTTCTTTCATTGCTTCAATCCAATGTTCATCTTTGTATGCTTCATTGACATTACTTGGCTCACTCTTTGAAATTAAACAATATTCTTTTGCAATTATTCTCCTAGTCTAGAGACCTTTATTCTTATCTCCTATAATCTAATTTTTTGAATGATTTAATCTCACATACCTTGGAGTCTTCAAGTGTTCTTGAATTTCAGGCTCTTGTGATCTCTCTTCTAAGCTTTCACTAGTCTCTCCTTCTTGATCATCTTGATTCATCAGACTGATTTGAACTTGATTTGAATTCTGACTCTTGTTTGTGTATCACCAAAAAGTGTATACCTTGGCACTTTTTCACTCATTTTGGCCCTTTTTAGAGGATTTTGGTCTTTATCACCTTAATTCAGCCTTCTAAGCTTGCAATTCAACACTAATCTAATGATGTTTTACTAAGGTGTTGTGAAGTGTTGTAACACATTCCTCGCTTTTCTAAGACCCTTTCAACATAATTAACCTAAATAATACATTCTTGCACCTTCCTAAGACTTAAGACAAAGTGTTGTAAACTATTGTGTTGCATTTTCATAGTTATCTAGGCTTATCATCCTTAAATAAACCCTTTTTATATGACACTTTTCCCTTTTTATGCATCATTAGTCCTGACCTAAGTGTGTTTTTGGAGGCAAACTTGATTATCTTTATTAAAAATAAGTTAATTCCCGACAATCCTCAAAATTTACCTAGGGGGACTAGGTCACCACTTTGGGTGACCTAGTCCCTTTAAGCATAAATTTCAAATTTTAAATAAGATTCAATGGGAATCTTGCCTCCTAAACCCTAGGGTCAGCCTATTATGTTGAATTTCAAAAAAATTAGGGTTTCACATGTACAAATAAGGGTTTCTACCTCCATTTTCCCTCTCTCTTGGTTCATTTTTACTCTCTTAGCTCTCTTGCTCTCAATAATCAAGTACTTAAGCAAACAAGAAATCATACAAGCATTAGGGTTTTTAGACCTTCTCCATTGTTCAAAGCTCCTCATGAAAGTTGCAGACCATCAACAAAGGTTTGGTAAGTTACTCTATTGTGTTATCATTCACTTTTTTTTTCCTTTGTGTTTATCTCATTTGGGTTTAATCACCTACAAAGGGGTTTGACTTAGGCAAACCCCTATTATCTAACCTCAACAATTTCTGGTCTTTACATGTGTTTGTAGATCTTTTGATGCAGGTTAAGTGAAGGAAAAATATTTTCAAGAAGTACCAAAATTATCCTGAAGTGAACTCCAAAGTCTCAAGCCCTAGGAAAGACAAAAGACAAGTTACAGGTCACTTTCAAAAGTTCTTGTCACGGATTGTTGCAGAATAGGGGAACAACAATTGGGACCCATAAAACCAAATCCTGATTCCTCAAAAATCCACAAGAGGACTAGGTTTTCCCTATTGGTGACCTTGTCCTTGTGCTAGGCCTAGAAGGGTTTTTATGTTTTTGGATACCTATTTCGGCAAAGTTTTCGAGTTGGAGGAATAGGTCACCTTTCTTGGCGTAAGTGTGCTTCTATAATTTTCTAGAACTTTCTAGGAGCTTCTAGGAGCATTCAATTGTCACATAATTTCTCCAGGTACACACTTTCTATCCCGCTCTATCATTTTCCAGAAAGTACACATTTAGGGCATATAGTTAGTAAGTTTACATTAGCTTAGTTTTATTTTATTTACATTTGCATACATTTAGATTAGTTTTATTTTACTTTTAGTATTATCCACACATCATACATATTCACAACCATCATCAAATCCGTCTCCCCCCTTTTGAATGAACTTAGCCTTAAACATTTTCAACCTAGAAGAAAGAGAGCCATTCTTCCACTAAGTGCTCTTAGGGTGAAAAACCCTAAGAGCGTAGTAAGGGATTCCTCTTTCCCTAGTTCAAATATATATGTTTTTGGTAGTTCATTTTGGTGAACCTGACCATTGACACTAGCTAGCTTTCTGATTTTCTTCATTTCATCTTAGCAATAGCTTGCATTGCATTCAAATATTGCATTATTTACATCCTATGGTTAGTGATAAAACTGCATGTAGTGAAAATTCATGGTAATTTGCACATTGCATTGCATTGTTAATATTGAAACACCAAACTTCTGCATTTTCCTTTTTTGTTTGCACTTAACTCTTAGAAAAACCATAAAACTCATATACAAATCCACAAAAAATTAAAGAAAAACACCATTGGGACTAAGTCACCAAACTTGGCGACTTAGTCCTTTTGCACAATTTGCATCCCACTTTCTGTCATTCTCAACACCTCATCTGCATTTCTAGTTTTTGTCTCTATTTTTGTATGTTACTCTCTAGATTTTCTAGTTGATCCCATTATTGCCCATCACCGAACCTTCATCATGGCCATGTCTTTCAAGAAGTTATGGAATTCCCTCAAATCCTTAATGAACATGTCAAGCTACACTTTTTCCACCGATCCTCATGACCTTGAACCCACTCCTGCTCATCCTACTCCTACAAAATGTCCCCTATAGAGATCAGCATCACTGGAGAGGACAATGCCAGCATGTGTCAGTTCCTTAATGAGTTCCTAGATAACCTTGAAGCCAACACAACCTTTTACCCATCCATGCAACCACCCCCATTCCTTGACATGTCATCTCGTGATTCATTTGCTTACCTTCATCTAGAAACCAACATTGAACCTTGGATACCTAATCAAGGTAAGCCTAGTTCTTCCACCCCTATCATTTCTCAACCATATTATAACAATCTTGTCACCCATCCTCGTATTAACTTTCACCAAAATTATGGAAAAGGATTCACTATTCTCAGCAAACAAGGAAGTGACCTCATGAACGAACATGAGATTCATAAATATTATGATCAATTGAAACCTACTGAACACCACACATGCATCAATTATCATGATCCCCCTCATCCTAGAGTTCACCCTAGAGAGTTCCTTAACCTTCGTGATGATGGCACGTAATATTTGCTAACCCTCCCAACTTGGATGTTCTCCTTCCTCAAGAAAGGCCACTAACTCCTCTTACCAACAATGCAAAATCTCCAATCATTTTTGGACCTCCCGCTCACATCCCATCTTTTGAGATAGGTGAGTATAGCCACCATAAGAGGCCATATAAATTGTAGAAACTTAATTTTCCTCTCCATCAACCACTTGAATATGAGAGATAATTATACATCCTTTTAAACAAAGGCCTTATCACCTTACCTCATCATAATAAGTTGGTCATCCATCCTAGAGATTCCAATGCACCCCATTGTGCTTATCATCAATGTCTCGGTCATCAAAGTGATGAATGTTTCCATCTATGGGAGATACTTAATAAGTATCACTTCATCGGTTTTGAGTGCTACCTTATTGACCCATAGTACATTCTTGTGCACCCATTCATGTAATAGTTGGAGAGCATTTCCTTCTTGCTATTACTTTACCCCTCTCATCATCTATCTTGGGCTCCCTCAAACCTTTCACTCAGTGGAGGCAAGAGGTTGCTAGCCTTGTCCTAGTAATGCAATTATCTTTTTCCCTTAGCTTTGTGGTCCACCTCCCACTTTTCCCCACTGAGATGGGGAGGTGGATGCTTGGATTCACGGTTGACTTACACTTTCCTTACTAGTATTATGTTTGTTGTTGTGCCTCCTGTATTCCATGTCTTGTTTGATGTTTTGTGACATTCTTCTATATGTCTCTCACTTCTTCTATATGTCATGCCTTTGCTTTGATTTTCTCCTTTCATCTTTTTATCTTCTTTATGGGGATGATGCAAAGCATTAAGACCACTAGGTCTCCTTCATGTTGACCCAAAAGGAACCCCTTCCTTTTTTTTCCTTTTTATTTTTCATTTTCCCTTTGTTTTTTATTTTCATTTGGGGATAAGGCAAGTCATTGAGACCGCAATGTATCCTTCATGTTGACCCAAATAAACCCATTTCTCTATCATTTTTCATGCCTTTCTTTCCTTTCCTTTGAGGATGATGCAAGGCATCGAGATCGTATGGTCTCCTTCATGTTGACTCAAACACTAAGGCTCTTTTGCTTTTGTCTCTTGTCTTTTGATTTCTTTGGTCCTTTTTGGGCATGATTTAAAGCATCGAGACATCCTATGTCTCCTCCATGTTGAGCCAAAATGACTCCAATTTTTCATTTTGTCTTCGCTCTCTATGTGTCCTTCTCATTCTCTATGTTTGAGGAGACGATGATAGTTTTGCGCTCTCTAAAATTTAAAGCAATGAACATACTGACCTCAAATACATAGATCCCTTGTGTGTTTGTTTTTTTCCATTTTTGGGGCATTTGTCCCCTTCTCTTTCACTTGCTTCTTTTTCACATGATGTAGCCTTTCTTGGACACTCATGGCTTTACAATCTCTCATGTTCCCTTTGCATTTTTCCATTCTCTATTTTAAAGCAATTTCTCACAAAGCTATTAGTAATCCCTTTAAAGTGGGGGAATAGATTGGCACCATTTTTTTATACTTTTAATTCTTGCATTTGCATTTATTTTTCCCTTTGCTCATGTTTCCTAGTGAAGCCTTCTTACTTCACTTGATTTGTTTCACTTCATCCACTAAGTTCTAAATCTTATATACTTTGATCAGTCCTCTTTTGGAAATATTATATGTAATGCTCCTTAAGTCTAAAGACCTCAAATGAGCTAAACAAGACTCCTTTGAACACTTGTATTTTTCATTTCTTTTGAATTTTTCACATGTTGCCTTTTTGAATTTGTGCATTAATGGCCACCTTGCATACCATAACTTGCATGCCTGTAGTGTCATCTTTCACTTTTTCACGGGTTCTAAGCATCCAAGGCTTTTCTTGGCTCATAAACTGCACCCTTTTCCTTTTGGTGCCTTATCAAAGTTGTTAGTGAGTACAACTTTGGTATAGTTGAGTGGGAAGCCCAACTAGAGAAATGACTTTCCCCATAGCCACCTTTGTGTGTGTGAGAACATACCAACCGGTTCTATGTGTCTCTCACCACATTTTGGCATTCTCAACTGGCGAACAACATAAAAATTCATCGGCCTAGAGTGAGTACCCTTTTCCTTTTTTGGAAAAACAACCTAGATCTGATCCACAACTAGCTGGACAAACGATCAAAGCTCCTTCACCCTCTTCACCCTTTTACATCACTCCTTGTGTGATCTTTTTCACTTATTCTTAGTCTACCATGGGATCTTGATCATCCCTCTTGGTCATAGTCATCTCACCTTACTAACATGAGTACACTAGATCCCACTCAATGCACATGGTTCAGCTACTTTAGTGTAATTCTAAAGAACGTTCATACTCTCACTAAAGTGGGGGCTAAATTTTTCACTAAAAAGTGTATACCTTGGCACCTTTTCACTAATTTTGGCCTTTTTCAGTGGATTTTGGTCTTGATCACCTTAATTCAGCCTTGTAAGCTTGCAATTCAACACTAATCTTACATCATTTTACTAAGGTTTTGTGAAGTTTTGTAACACATTTCCTCGCTTTTCTAAGACCCTTTCAACATAATTCAGCTAAATAATACATTATTACACCTTCCTAAGCCTTAAGACAGAGTGTTGTAAAGTGTTGTGTTGCATTTTCACACTTATCTAGGTTTATCACCCCTAAATCAACCCTTTTTATATGATAATCTACCCTTTTATGCATTGTTAGTCCTGACCTAAGTGTGTTTCAAGAGGCAAACCTGATTAGATTTATTAAACAACATAAGTTAATTCCTGACAATCCTCAAAATTCTCCTAGGAGGAAAAGGTCGTCACTTTGGGTGACCTAGTCCCTTTAAGCATGAATTTCAAATTTTAAATAAGATTCAATGGGAATCTTGCCTCCAGAACCCTAAGTTCGGCCTATTAGGTTGCATTTCAGGAAAATTAGGCTTTCACATGTACAAATAAGGGTTTCTAACTCCATTTTTCCTCTCTCTTGGTTCATTTTTACTCTCCTAGCTCTCTTGTTCTCAATCATCAACTACTCAAGAAACCAAGCAAGCATACAAGAATTAGGGTTTCCAAACCTCCTCCATTGAAGTTGCTCACGCAAGTTGCAGACCATCAACAAAGGTTTGGTAAGCTACTCTATTGTGTTATCATTCACTTTTTCTTTCCTTTGTGTTTATCTCATTTGGGTTTAATCACCTACAAAGGGGTTTGACTTAAGCAAACCCTATTATCTAACCTCAATAATTTATGGTCTCTGCATGTGTTTGCAAATCTTTTGATGTAGGTTAGGTGAAGTACAAAGAGTTGCAAGAAGTACCAACATTCTCCTCAAGTCAACTCCAAAGTCTGAAGCCCTAGGAAGGACAAAAGACGAGTTGAAGGTCACTTTCAGTGGTTCTTGTCACAGATTGTTGCAGAATAGGGGAAAAATAAGCGAGACCCACAAAACCAAATCCTAATTCCTCATAAATCCATAAGAGAACTAGGTCACCCCTATTGGCGACCTTTTCCCTGTGTTAGGCCCAAAAAAGGGTTTTGTTGTTTTTGGATACCCATTTCCCCGAAACTTGTTTTGGGAAAGTTTTTCCTGTTGGAGGAATAGGTCACCCTTCTTGGTGTAAGTGTCCTTTTGTCATTTTCCAGCACTTTCTAGGAGCTTTTAGCAGCATTCAATTGTCACATAATTTCTCTAGGTACACACTTTCTATCCTGCTCTATCATTTTCCATAAATTACACATTTAGGGCATATAGTTAGTTAGTTTGCATTAGCTTAGTTTTACTTTATTTAGAATTGCATACATTTAGATTAGTTTCATTTTACTTTCAGTATTAACCACACATCACACACATTCACAACCATCATCAAATCCCTCTACCCCATTTTGAATGAACTTAGCCTTAAACATATTCAACCTAGATGAAAAATATCCATTCTTCTGCTAAGTGCTCCTAGGGTGAAAAACCCTAAGAGCCTAGTAAGGGAATCCTCTTTCCCTAGTTTAGCCATTATATGGTTTTAGTGGTTTAGTTTGTATTGTCATTTGGATCATTAGAATCATATCCACAAGTTCTAGAGGGTCTAGCAATATCTTCATCAACTTAAAAAATTTTCACTTTCAACCATTTTGTTCAATCTCTTTTGTAGCACCAATAGGCCTTACTCTTAGTAGAATAACCAAGAAATATTCCTTTATCACTTCTAGCATCAAAATTTCATATATCTTCATCTCTCTTGATATAGAATTTACTCCCGAATATTTTGAAGTATTTAACATTAGGCTTATGACAAAACCATAGCTCAAAAGGAGTCTTACCAGTATTACTTTTGATTTGTACCCGGTTAAGGATATAAATAGCACTACTTATAGCTTCTCTCTAATAGACATGAGGGAAATTTCCTTCCAACATCATGGCTCTGGAAACATCTAGAACTGTCATGTTCTTCCTTTCCACATCTCCATTTTTTTTAGGGGTGTCTCTTTATCCCATTTTCTTCACAAAAATAATTAAACTCACCGGAAGTGAGTTCACCACCTCTATCTGATCTTAGACACTTAATCTTCAAACCTATCATTGTCTCAACCATAGCTTTAAAGATATTGAACTTCTCTAGAGCTTCAAATTTCTCCCTTAAGAAAGTAACCCAAATCATCCTAGAGTAATCATCAACAAGCAACATGAAATACTTGTAACCTTGTAGACTTTTGATTCTAGCAGGACCACACAAGTCAGTATGCACAAGCTCCAAAAATTCACTTGAACAATGTTATTTGTTGTGAAATGAAATTCTTGTTTGTTTTCCCAACTGACACTCCTTGCATATGAAATTAGTAGGCTTCACCAACTTAAGAAGATCTCTCACAGCCTTCATCAACTTTGAGCAATCAGACAACATTTACTACCAACATTTAGATGAAAGATGTTACCTTTTTTATTTTTACCAGAAGCAATCACATTTCTAGAACTTCCCAGTATGCTACGCTTTCCATCTTTGAATTGAAGATTATATCCTTTATCAACCATTTATCCAACACTTAGAAGATTATGCTTCAAACCTTCAACATAAAGAACATCATCAGTATTATGTTTACCATCAAAAAAAATATATCCTCTACCATGGATTATACCACCATTGTTATCTCCAAATCTTACACCACCACCATCATACTTCTCCACGATTACAAATTTATTTTTTTCACTTGTCATGTGATGCGAACATCAACTATCAATTACCCATTCATCTTTTTCTTCAACTTGCGAAGCTAGGTCTTTCTCCACTTTTGTACAACTAGCAGATTTAGTAGATACAAGATTATTTTCCTTAATAGCAATAAACACAAACTCATCTTCACTTGCATTCCCTTTGTCAAATTCATCATATGTCACACCTTCATCAATAGTATAATAACACTTCTTTTGAAATTTAGGCTTGTAAGTTCTTGGCTTAGGAACTATTTTTGGACACCTTGATGCAAAATGACCTATCTTACTGCAAGAAAAACATTTTATCTGCAATTTTCCTTTATACTTACCTTCTTCGTTGGCTTCCCTTTTGACAATAAGTGCTTCGAGATAATTCAGTTCTCTTTCTTCTTCTTCAATTTGTCTCATTTTTTCCTCATACCTAAATACATTTCTAGAATAACTTTCACCTAGATCATATCTCTGCTTGTCTCTCCTAGAAGTAGTGGCTTTAAATTCATATTATTTCTTAGGAAGGGAATCACTGAATTCACTCAACTCAAAATTAGTAAGTTTTCCAACCATCATATCTCTGGTTACATTTACCACAGTCTACAACTCTTCAATGGCAACAAATCTAATTTTGTATTCATCAGGAAAGGATCTAAGCACTTTAGCAACAATGTCTGATTCATCCACCTATCCACCAGAAAATCTAATACCACACACAATTTCATTCACTCTTTTCACATATGTAGAAATATTCTCATCATTAGCCATCTTCAACTATTCATATTTTCCTTTCAAACAATGTAGCTTTGCAATATTCACATTAGAATCACCTTCATATAAATTTTCCAAATTTTTACAGATCTCATAAGTAGTTTTCATATCTATAACATTTGTCATCTCAAAATCAGTCAAAGCACTCAATAATGCTTCCCTAGCTTTGATATTATATTCAGCAACCATAATCTCACTAGTAATAGTAGGGCCACTTTGAGGAATAACATACCTATTACTTGTAATGTTCAAGTAGGATCCACCAATGCACTTCAAATGACACTCCATTCTATCCTTCCACAAAGTGTAGTTTGTTCCATCAAATATCAGACTATCAGTCTTGTATGTCACCATCCTGGATCACCTCAAGTTGTTAAACTTCTTCCAAGAAACCTGCTCTAATACCAATTGTTGGAAAAACAAGGGTAGACAATTGAGATGGGGGTGAATCAGTTGTCACAATTGACTATTAACAATGAAATTATGAATCAACACCACATCAGAATCACACATAACACCAAGATTTTTGAGTGTGAACCTTGTTAGGGGAAAAACCACGATGGAGGTTGATCCACAAGCTATACCTTATTAAAAGTATAAGAAAAATGAATAAGGAATGAACATGCTTTCAAGAACACTGTGTAGAGCTCACTACTCAAAGAAAGACTCAGTTTCTTACAAAAAAAAATTCAGATTAAATCCATTTGAATAATTTGAACTGGGAAAGTAGTATCTGCTAATGCCTGATTACAGTTTTGGTTCAACACATGAACACTTCTTTACTTTCTTTCACTCTTCTTCATACTTTTCTCTACCTTCGAATGATCTAAACCTTATTCGCACATAGCACTAACACTTCACACTTCTCTATCTTTCACACACTCTTTCACTTTCACACTTCTCAAATGAGAAAAAAATCACTTATATATATCTGCAACAAGAAATAACATCACTTCATGTCAACTTCAACAAAATAATAGAATGAATGAAAATTCTCGGCCCAAAACAATAAATATTATCAACGCACATCAACCAAGGTTGGCCATAACATAGTAGAGACCTAAAACAATTTCCTCAAACACAAAACACCTTCAATTAATCTTCCTTGAAGATCCACAACACCCTACAATCACTTTGTCAACCATGAACATGAAAAACATGAACATGCAAGAGAAAATATCGGATCACGAGCACAATGATCAATGAAGACATGCAACACAGATAGAACATGATCTAGGAACATTCACAAACACTTTGGGAACATACACAACACTTCAAATTGCTAGAAACACATTATCTTCTTCTATGAACACCATTTCCAATAACGGAATAACTATCAAAACATAGAACTTTATAACTTGCTCAATCTTCATGCGCACCTTTGAAACTTATGGAGTAAGAAATTCATACATAGGCAAAAAAACCCTTTAATACACAACTTCTCATCATCAACATGCCAAACTTTCCAACACACTGGTCTTCAATTCTTCACAAACAACCTGTAATATATTTTATTACAATTTTATCAATATCCTTGACATATACAGTCTTAAAGACATTAATGCTAACAGTGTTGACATCAATGACAACCACATATCATCAATAAAACTATAGGGCATTGTTGACCCCAATTTTTAAGCCTCTCGGCTCCTCAATTTTGGCTTGGAAAAAGGTGGCGGATTGTTTTTTGATTTTCAAATTGAAAGCTTTTTTTACACCGCTAGAGAGGGCCAATGAAATGTCATAAATATTAATTGTTGTATGGTTTTTGTGTAGTTTCAATGGTTGTAAGTAACAACTTCATTTTAAAACTTAGGAAAACATAGTAAATGTATGCATAATTTTTGAAAGTTATTGGTTTATGGCTATATTGTTTCCTTTATGATAAGGTCATGTTGAAAAAGAGAATTCCCTAGGATGTTGTTGAAACCATTATTGTTTCATTTAAGGTCTTAGTGTGTATGTCTCTATATTCATTATGTACATATATCTTTGAGGTGATGCATTTATCTAAATATAGATATGTCCATTTTTAATTTCAATATAGTTATTTTCTTCTTGTCTCATTTAATTGCCACATACTATAATACATGCACAATTGGTATTCATTATTCTCAATGTCTATATGCCATTGTTGAGTTTTATTCTCTAGCTTTGGCTATATCGTTTCTTATTCAAACTGCACTACATTAGTATATGTCATAGAATATGTGTTGTTATCCATATAGCATTTTTGAATGTTGGTCTGTAGCTTTGGCAATATTCAGATTTCCTTCTTGGGGTGAACCCACAAAAGGGGAACTTACAATTCGAGTGAGGAAAGAACTTCCAAAAAATGACCTTGCAAAAGAAATTCGTTTTGGGGAGTTCAAGAAAACTCAAGGTTCAATCAAAACCCTTTGCATGTGGGAACCTAAAATTCCCATTGTGGGAAGTGGGTTCGCTCGAATCCCTTAGGCTCAAACCCCCCTTTTCCCACCCTCTGACACACAAAAAACTCCAAATTTTTTCCCTTCGAAACTTGGGTTGAGGATTAAAATGGAGGAGACTTCATAGACCCAAATGGAATATGGTAGTCCTCAAAATGATCTATCCAACAAATATAATTTTAATATGTTTTGGTTTTATTATGTATGTGTTTTTTCAGTTTTATTAAAGATAGTTTTTTCACTTAAAATCAAACTCTTTGTTCTACACATGTGGAAAAATAGAAAATTATCAAAATAAAATTTTGAAAAATATTTTCATGCTGGATATTGTTTTTTTTGCACAATTGGTTTTCACTATTTGAATGTGTTAGAAACCAAGATTAGACATGCAATCCAAAATACCTTCCACAAAAGAGAAAATCAGAAAAAAGCAAAGCTTTGCATGAAATGTGCAAATTGATATTATTTAGGAATTCAAAGATTACAATGAGATGATTTTCTTTATAAAATCAAAGTATGCATAACCCTAATGTTGACCTAAAAGGGAAACCCTAGTGTGCACACTTAATAATTAATCAATTATTAATGTGCCTAAGTTTAGCTTAAGCAACTAAAGGAATAAGTGACTTAATTAATTGACCAGTATGATATAATTAATTAAGTGTAATAACTTATTACTCTAACACCCCCCCTTAAGATGAACTTAGGGAGAAACTAAAACACTAGAAAAAGATGCATGGAAGCAAATATGGGTCCCGACAACTAGGCCTGATTA